>OY759214.1:8142102-8404020 GCA_963662175.1 Aradus depressus
TATTCTACCTTATCTGGTTAATTAATTATAATAAAAAGATGCTCAGAGATATTAAAATGAGTTTATTTGTTGTTCATTACACAGAAAAATCTAAACGACGCGTGATGATATCGAATTTGATCCAATTAATCGGTTCTTGCATGAAAAAATGGAGTTAACTGGTTTTGGCATGTAAATGGCAGTTAACTGATTAAGTTTTCCCAGAATTACTATAAAAATGTTCACCAAAATCGGTTATTTTTTGTAAAAAAACAAAAGTTCACGTCAAAATATACAACTTTCCGTGATTATCTCATTTTTCAAAAAAATTGGACATAACTGGTTCTGGCATGTCGCCACAGATATATTATATAAAGGAACCTTTAACGAACTAAATAAATAACATAAATAAATATACAAAAATATTAATAAAATTAGTAATTACAAATTAGTAATAATAATGTAACATAGACCCTTTAGTTTATTTTATGTGCGAGGTAAAATAAACTTAAGCACGCCGTCCTTCGGATGGGACGTTAAGCGATGGTCCCGAGCCTGTACGATGTCAGGTACTCGTTAAAGACCCCTACCCTACGTGAATAAAAATTTAGGGTAGGCAACATTTAGAACTCCCACAGTTGAGTCGGGCTCATGTCGACCAGAGTGACGAAAGAGCGCTCTGATAATAGGCGATATGACGTCGTAGTTAGAGCCCGGGCATGAGTCATAAAACCTAACCTAACCTAACCTTAAGTGACTTACTTTTACCCAATAATCCAGTAAGAAATGAATTTAAGATAGGGGACGGGGAAGAAGTGTATCCTCACATATATTTTACATAATTCGCTTCTTCTCGGAAAATAACTTTAATAATTTTTCATTGGTGAGCCTGGTTTATCGCCTTGGTGGCTTGGACTAGGGCAGCACTCTCATAGCATAATGATTATACCTACTTAATTGTTTACTTCTGTCAGCTTCTTGTCCGTTTCTAATTGCAGTATCCAGGTTGAAGTCTAGTTGGGAGAAAATTGTAACAAGTGAACTTTAGCATCACCCGCCGGCACTATATTTCCCTTCGAGGTAGCTCTATCCAATCTCCTGTTCCATAAAGATCTCTAGACGTTTATTTTTCTTGGTGGTTGGCGAATATAGTGGACTTGTTAAATCAGTAATACAGATGTATCAGTCCAACATAGTTTATTTTTTATCACAACTAGTTTCATCAGTCAAACTGACATCTTCAGGTGGTGAATCTGAACATACATAAACCAAATTAGTCTAGAATTTACAAGCATTCACAGCTCATGTCAATCATTAATATTAAATGTTGGTGTGATGCCCTGAATGTAAGCGTTCTACCGTATCCCCTCCCCCCCAAATGGTCAGCCAAGCTGCTGAGAACGTCAGGTGACGACATCTCAAATGGCCTTAGGATCGGAGAGTAGATTGGAAATGATTCCATCTTACTTCATGTAAGATCACCCCGACCCCCCACATGGTCTGCTCAGACTGTTCAGGTCAGGTGACGTCACATGTCCAGTGACCTTATGATCTGACAGTAGACTGACGTGACTGCCTGGTTCCATTATACCTCCCTCCCGCCCACACTGCTCCGGACGACACATCTCAATTGGCCCAGTCAGCTGTGAGGCTGAGCTAACGATATGATTGCCCTATCTCATTTAACAGTTACAGTACTTCTTAGCCAGATCTCTTTAAAAGTCCCCCTTTTTTTTAATATATATATAGAAATTATTGTGCACATCAACCGTTTATCAATACCAAATTTGTTTTCGTATACAAGGCATTATAAGGATCTCCATGTCGGTTTTAGAAAGAAATGTCGGTCAGTTATTAAGGTAAGTTAATATACGTATCCAATAATTTGTAGAGTTGCTTAGGTCAAAAACCTACCCCATCCCCTTGTTGTATGTACAATTATAATAACAATAGATGAAATCGGTATCGGTCAGAACCGTATAATCGGCCAGAAACCGTATAATTGGGCAGAAAATCGTTGTTGAGTTAAACCGAAATTTCATGTATTCCGACCCCTTAATTCGAGTAATACAAATACCTTCTTTGTGTGTGTGTTCAAAAACCCCAATAACTGCCATTGTAATTAATGTATCGATATGAAATTTTATATTTAAATTCAAAACTCCATAAGAATCGCTATCTATTAATTTTCCGCAAAATCGGAAGAAAGGGTGGGGGGGGGGGAGGGGAAGTAAAAAAGGGAGTTTCGACTCAAAAATCCTAAACACTGCCGAATGTATCGATATGAAATTTAGTATGAGGAATCAGAAGCCCCTTTGTATATCAACAAGCGATAACTTATTTGATCAACTCTTGCTGAGGAGGTGATTCACCGATGACTTTGTAAGATAGTTACTTGGCAGCTTTAGAATCTTTGTCCTTAATTATACACAAAAGGCTAGTAACTGATAGTGACTCATGCCCGGACGACGAGGTCATATCGCCTACTAACAGAGCGCTCTTTCGTTGCTCTGATGGGCAAACAGTTGGAGTCCTAAGTATTGCCTACCCATGTTTAGTTACCTTGGGCTTAGAGGTCTTTAACGAGTAACTGACATCGAACAGGCTCGAGACCATCTCTTGTCATTTCCTAAGGGCGGCGTGCACTGAGCTAGGAAACCTAGAAATTAAAATTAAAATGAAAAGTCTTGGTATTGTCTCGGCTGAAGCCTGCGAGCTACAGACTGGCCTAGACTATAGAGAACCGCATCAAAGCAGGCAGGCAGACCTTCTGTTCTGTTTTTCCATCTCATGAGATGCTGACAACTGACCCTCCGGAGCACGCTGTGCGACGGGGACAGGGGAGAAGTGAGGACTCAGGTCTCGTCCTGTTTAACCATCTCATGAGATGCTGACATCTGACCCTCCGGAGCATGCTGTACGACGGGGACAGGGGAGGAGTGAGGACTCAGGTCTCGTCCTGTTTATCCATCTCATGAGATGCTGACATCTGATCCTCCGAAGCACGCTGTACGTCGGGGACAAGGGAGGAGTGAGGACTCAGGTCTCGTCCTGTTTATCCATCTCATGAGATGCTGACATCTGACCCTCCGGAGCATGCTGTACGACGGGGACAGGGGAGGAGTGAGGACTCAGGTCTCGTCCTGTTTATCCATCTCATGAGATGCTGACATCTGATCCTCCGAAGCACGCTGTACGTCGGGGACAAGGGAGGAGTGAGGACTCAGGTCTCGTCCTGTTTATCCATCTCATGAGATGCTGACATCTGATCCTCCGGAGCACGCTGTACGACGGGGACAAGGGAGGAGTGAGGACTCAGGTCTCGTCCTGTTTATCCATCTCATGAGATGCTGACATCTGATCCTCCGGAGCACGCTGTAGGACGGGGACCGGGGAGGGAGTGAGGACTCAAGTCTCGTCCTGTTTAGATTGGCAAATTCCCCATGTCCCTGTCCAATCTCCCTATTTCACTCAACTGTATTGATTAAGGCCTGTATCTAATTACTGCTGGGATTGTGGCTAGGCCTTCACTGCGGTCAGTCCTCCCCCCCTTTCTCGATGAGGAATGTCCACCAATATTATAATTAATTTTAGGAGGATGTTGGCGCCGCCTCAAGGTGTTTCACCAAACTACAATATATCTACTTCCCTCATTGTTTGTTTAGGTTAACTGTTCAACCACTCTTAGCAACTTGTTAGAAGAAGTCGTCGGTGAATCACTGGCTATGTACTTCCCTAGCATGAATTAGGTTTTTGCTCTCCCTCCAAAACCAATCGAGCATTTGGGCTAATAATTGATAATCTTGGGGCTTCTGAATACTCATACTAAATTTTGTGTCGATACATTCATTACATCGGCAATTATTAAAGTTTTAGGTTAAGCCCTCCCCCCAATCTGCCCCCCCCCCCCTTTCCTTGAATATAAATCAATAGATGTTGTTTTTATGTAGTTCTTGATAAACATATAAAATTTCGTGTTGAGACGTTCATTATATTGACAGTTTAATAACTGTTTTTGGGTAAAGCCCACCCTAATTTCCTCCTTCCCTCTTTCTGGCCTTCTTATGGGATTCTGGATGTAGATATAAAATATCATGTCGATACGTCCATTCTAACGGAGGTTATCGTGTTCACAGACACACAACAAAGAACCCGACATTTTTTTCTTTTTTCATTTTTGACACTAAGCATTGAATTTTTGAGCAATTGCATAACTTCCCCTATACTTTGTATACCTGGGAAAGAAAAAACAGAACGGTCATCCTAATCGAGGGAGAAAGGCGAAATGGTCAGCACTTTGCTGCTCTAATGCCAATGAAACTGTTCATTTTAATAAGAGTTCTTTCAAATAGTATGTTTTACTTTCTGTTTCAGTCCGGACCTCAGTTCAATCAGAGTGTCTCAACCTCGGGCATCTATTGCAGTTCCTCCTCCACCGGTGACCAGACTGGCAGACAGTGACGTTATTCGTCGGCAGACCTCTGTCACTGATGGAGAAGCCATCAAGATTGTCATTCATGACGTAGACTGTGACGCATCCTTTGGTAAATACACAAAACAAACTATGTTTTTTTTTAAATATTATTTTTACAATGTGTACATAAACTACCGGTTTAGGAACTCCTTGTTGACTCCCATGGCTTTGCAGGTCGGAATTTCTTTGTTTTGAAATTTTTACTTCCGTTTCTTCCTCAATAACAATGGTAAAACTAAAATTAAAGATAAAATTATTAATTCTAAAAATATAAAGTAATTTATTTATGATGTTTATGTATTTAACATGTTAATGTTCTCATGTTATCAGTAATCATTTTGTTAGATATACACAAACATAATTTCAGGCATCTCACATATAAATGTTTATCTTGTTAGAATGTAACAATTATTTAATAATTATTCTTTAATTTTAGTTTTACCACTCTTTTCGAAAAAGGGAAGAAAATATTTCAGAACAAACAAATTTGTCAGTTAGTGCCCGGGCTTCAACTGCGAGGTTATATCGCCTACTACCAGAGCGCTCTTTCGTCGCGCTGGACCATCGCCATATGCCATATATACTCGTATATTAAATAAGAGAGCGCTGGTAGCTCAGATTTAGCGTGCTAGTCAACTTAACTCAAGATCACGGGTTCGAATCTTGGCCGAGGCCTTTAGGTTTTTTTATGTGGGAGGTGAAAAAAAAACTTGAGTTTGATTCGAAGTTGTTGTGATTCATGGCCGGGCTTTAACTGCGAGGTTATATAGCCTACTACCTGTCCGATTCTGCAGTGGGAGCCCTAAATTTGGCCTACTCTGGTTTATTCATCTAAGGTAGGGAGGGGTCTTTAATGAGTACATCGTTCAGGCTTAGCGTCCCATCCAAAGGACGGCGTGCTCAAGGTTTTTTCACCACCTAGATGAAAAACCTAAGAGCTTCGGTCGGGTTTCGAACCCGCGATCTTGAGCTCAGTAGACTAGGAAGCTACCTACCTCTGATTTACCGGCGCCCTCACCTCGTAGTTAAAGCTTGTGTCACAATAATTAACGATATTTAATACTATATTGAATTGAACATTAAATGAAGAATAATAAGACTTTTTTATATTTACTTCTGTTTATTATTTTTGCTGCTAGGTTCAAGAACAACATCGAAAAGAAGAGTCAACCTCCGAAGAGACCCCACGGACAAAGCACATCGAAGTAAGTTCAAAATTATGTATATATACATTAAAAATAATATGACCTGGGACCACTTGATTCTTCAATACTTACAAATATAAATAAATAAAACAAACCAGTGTGGGCCGGTCTTGCAAGCAATACCAACTTGAGAACTCTTCAAGTGGCCCAAAACAGATGCCTGAGATTGGTTGGTAGCTGATCGAGGGACACCTCCATCCTCCAAATCCATGAAGACCTAAATGTTGAGCTCCTACTGGACTACATAATAAACTTCAGTAAAAACTTTTTACTTAAATGTGACACAAATCAAAACGTTTTGGCAAAGAAAATAGGAAAAACTCAGGGAGGGAAACACAAAAATATCCGTTCACGGTTTTAAATTATAATCTCTGTTTTTGAATGTTTATTAATTTATTTTCTATTCATTTCAGTTACTTTTACTCTTAAGCAATAGCATTGTTTTTAATTTAACTGATTATTTTTGATTTGTATTTAGTGTATAAGGGTAATGGTTAAGGAACCTTATTGTATAATTGTACCTCTGTAAATGCCACTGTATAAACTCTTCTTCTTCTTCTAATAAACTTTTTTTGATTAATATTATCTATTTCACAAAAACATTATACATAAACTACCGTTTTTGGCATTAGACTATGGTTTTTTTTTGTAACTAAACCAGACGATGGTGTAATGCGAAAACTGATGGTTTGTATAAATTCCCTGTGGCATAGGCAATATTAAAAAAAAAAAAAAAAAAAAAAAAAAAAAAAAGGGTTTAATTTATTTATTAAAAGTTTCCATTAATACTTTCGTTTCTCAACTCACAACTTTACGAGTCTGTTGTTAAATCATTTATTTATTGAATTCAATAATAAGTTTCATATAAATGTTGGAATAATTACAATAACCACCAAGTTTACACTTTTTATTATCGTACTTTCTCATCCTTCAGATAGGAAAAGGAATTGAAATCGTTAAAAATGTTGATTTCAATTTCATGACTTTTATTTAGGCCTTATTTTATTCAATGGCGATTATTGTAATTATTAAATAAAGGTTAACATAATTCTGAATGTTAATTACTACTAGTTAATTACTATGAATCATGCCTGGGCTTTGATTATGAGGTCATATCGCCTACTACTAGTGTGCTCTTTCATTGGTGGACAAGAGCCCGACTCTACATTGGGGAAGTCTGCAATTTAGCCTAAAAATTAATAACTTTTTTTTTTAAGGCCCGCCCCCCCCCCCCCCCCCCCCCCTAGATGACGAGGGAAATAATTGGAGACCTCCCCATGTCCCTTTCGACCCCCTTTTTGATGCATTGCATAATTTATAGGCTAACCGGATTTGCGGATACGCGGAGTTTTAAAAGAAATACTCTAAAATCAAATTAACTGCATCTGTTATTTAATTTTCAACAGCGAAATCAAAAAAAATTGGAAGGGCCCAGAAAACTAAATTATTTTAGGCTGGACGCATTGAATAACCTCCTCACTGATGAACATTATAATCCGAACGAAAAGTATCGATTTCTTGGAGAAACTATTTATGACAATTACTATGTTTTTGTGTTTGATAGTTTCCGTTTTGTAAAGTGTGTTTTACTGTGTAAAATTAACACCGAAAATTTCCCATATTGAGCACATTTCCTGCTTATACATTTCGTAGGTCACGTTTAGACCCGTTTTAGACAACTATTATATTTTTTTTATTTTATGAATTAATGTATAATGTTTTTTGTGTTGCAGCTCGAGGTTTCGGAATGCGGGTGGTTGGAGGCAAAGTGGGTCTCGACGGACGTCTCTTCGCCTACATCGTGTGGACAGTACCTGGAGGACCTGCGGAGAAGGCTGGACTCCAGCAGGGGGACAAGGTAGGTCTAGTGCAGGATATAACCCTATCGGAAAATATCATATTTAATATGTAAGGTATTAGGGATGAGTATCGATGCGCAAATACCAATGATAAGATAAATAAAAATATATATCAAACTCGACAAGGACAGCACCAGTAGAAATCTCGCACAAAATAATATAAATTAGTAATAATGTAAATATCTTGATATCCATTGAGAGGAAGGACAGCTACTTTAGAAACAGTGAAAGGACCATTTCACTTTCCTTTTTATGACCTCAGGAAAGAAGGTTGAGTCTGTTCCATTTCTCGTTGGTCCTTTTATTCTCCTTTCCTCTTAAATCTCCCTAAACTCCCAAAATAAATAAAATAAAAATTCTGAACTTTTTTAGACATTATTGATTTGTTTCAATATTTGATAAATAGATAAAAGTGACTCTTTACACATTGTTTTACTGCGACAATTTGCAGGACGAACCAACGAACAGATTACTGCTTATGAACGGTGTAAACGAATATCTCTCTAGATGGACAGTTAGGATCACTCATTCTTGGAGTACAGAAATCTCGTATACAAGTTCGAAAAGATACTTAACTCCGCAAGTTGGCGGGTGGTTAAGGCCCGAATACATGTCTATTATAATGAATTTACTTTTTTTAGGTGCTGGAATGGGCGGGTGTTTCACTAGTTGATAAGACATTTGAAGAGGTCTGTTCTATAATGGACCGAACTGGAGACTCTGTTGAACTTCTTGTAGAGCATGGAACCGATCTGTAAGGAATTTCAGCATGAATATAATATTTAATATGAGATGTATATCTTAGGTAGGTGGTGTTTTTTTTTAACTGTAGAAGCTCATTTTCAGAAGAATGTGTGATCTCCTGGATGAGCCAACCCCGGCCTCTTCGAGGAAAAACTCCGGTGAAGGTCTTTCTATCGGGCTTGGTGAGTTTGTTATCCTTAGACTAGAATCTATGAAAAATGTCAGCGGAGGAGGCGGGCTTGTTGAAGTAGTCTTAGAGATGCAGCGTTGCCAAGACATGCAACGCCTCTCTGCCTTAGAGCTGACGAGAACTGAAAGCGAAAGGTAGATATACAGCCCCAGAACCCCAGCCGACATGTTTCATCGGTTTTTAATTGCTTATCTTCTGTAGCAGCTATATTACTTGTTTTCTTTTTTTAATTGCATTTTCCTGATCAAAAATTGATCCTATACCAGAAAAAAGATTGGGGAGTTTTTTTTTTTTTTTTTTGCAAAATTGAGGTTCTGTTTGTTTTACAGAGGGTGAAATGGACAAATCTCCAGCTTCGCCGACCCGTCGAAAACTTCCAAAAACTCCGGTATAATCAAGCAGTCCGCATCCCGGGCCTTGGTAGAACTCGCTCTGCATGCTTTCTATTCACCCCCCTCAATACTGTATTTCCGAATTATTTAATTTGATATAAAAGTATATAAGTTGAGAGAGAACACATGGAAGAATTGCTACACACAACATACAAAAATATTTTATTACGCACGTTAGCGGTAGAGGGGATGCAGGCTACCCTCCTCTCTTGTAAAATAGGAGTGGGGAAGGGTTGTGGAACAGAAGGTACTTTCAAAGGCTCACCAATTTGCGCCGGCACTTTTTCCTTACGCTAAGATTACTATGAGCGCCAGGTAAAAAATCCTAAAATGTCTTCCTAGTCTTGTCCTCTCAATTCTTCACAGATGAGGAAGGCCTTGCCGAAGATTCTTTATCGGTGGTCTGACTAACCTTCACATTCTGGTTCCTGTATTCTGATTTTCATCGTTTCTCATCTTCTTATACTGTATTCCTTCACATAAAAAACTGCGAAAAAAAAAAAATTTAAGCGACTTTAAAAATCAAGTGTACAATTTTTCATCGTTTGTGAAGCGTCATAGAAAAAAATACTTTATCATAGTTTCGTTAATTTTACAGTGCAGCCAAAAAATATGAAAAATATTTCCTTTTAGGTTTTTCTCGTAAATTACTCTTGAACGTCTTAAGTTTCATTTTACATTGTTCTTAGTTCAGAATTAAATGTATAGATGACAGTATAATCGTTGTTATTCAAGAAAGGGGTGATGGACGTCAACTTTACTATGATCCAGAAAAAAACATTATTATTTATGAATATTTGACATCCTATATAAGTTGTTGACAACGAGAGAAAATTGAAGATGCATGAAAGTTTAAAATTTTAAGATAAACCACAAAACATGCAAAAACAATATATCTGTAATTTAAACAAAAACTATTTATACAATTTTAGATGCATTTTTCTAAAAACTGTTTTTGTTTATTTTATTTTATTCCAAATATGTCAATGAATTTTATCTCTCGCTCTTTTCTAGGACAATCGAAATAATAACTTTATTTTTTTTGTGCATGTTTCACACTCTGTATACATTTTGGATAGAGAGAAAACTGAAGATGCAGGGCTATGAAAATATAAATCTCTAACTTAAAGAAAACATGAAAAATTAGCAAAAATGCATGTGCATTTTTCTCAAAGCTGTTGTTGATTAGTTTATTCCAAATAGCCCAATGGATTTTATGGCTAGAAACGTACTTTTTTTTTTCTTTTTTTTTCAGGTATTATTCCCCTTTTTTGCCAAAATGCCAAATAAAAAAAACTAAAATATGTCTCTTCTTCCTATGACGCTCCACATTCATACAAATCTACAACTAACATCTTTTAGAAATTGTGTCTATTTCACAAACCCTTCTATACATTCTCCTAATCAGATCGGTGGACTGCATTTACAACATGGAAATCCCTGACGCTTTACTGTTAGGTCTGAAATATTTTTCTCTCAATGTCTAATAATAATTGTTAAATTAAAATTATCGAAGGATTAATATATTTAATTCTAACAAGAGAAACTGATTTATGTATGCTTGTTAAAATTTTTTTTTTTATCTTTTCTTAAATTGTTTAATTTAACCAACATTATTGGACCAAGAGAGAATAACCTTTCAGAATGACAACAAATACTTTATTGTAGAGACATGGTGATGGTGTTATGCCGAATCTGGTAGTCTATGTACATATCTGTGGTCACAGGGAATAAATTAGTAAGTCTACGTTCGTAACTTTTCAGGGCAGCACTTTTTTACTTTTGATTCAATCGTGTAAATCCATTTTTTGGAATAAATAAATTATGTTTGCGTCATTATTAATGATATACCTTCTAAATCTATAGGAGTGAATGAAAATGAATATTGTTAATCCTTTCTTGGATTTTCCCTTAGTTACCTGATCATTCCCCATCACTTACCTAATTATTGACCATACTTTTTGAAATACTCGTGAATGATGCCTCTCTACAGTTGAGCAAGTTGATTTAACTGAAAACTCCCTTTTCACTTGGAATAGTCTGCCGTAGTGAATAAATAGTTAAATGCAGTTATGTTGTGAATGATTCCTCAAAGAAGTAGATTAAGTTGATTTAACCGAGAACATACACACTTTTACTAGATACCAAGAAACCCACATCTTTATAATTCCGAAAGTATTAGAGTCCTGAGCTCCCAACTTCTTCACAGTGCGCAGATGGCTTGAGAGATGATCACAGTACACTTAACTCATTTTGGCCATTTTACGACTTAGCAACTTATTCCCTGTGACCATAGATTCATTTTATGGAATTCACAATACTTCTAAAAAGAAGTTTGTTTTATTTATTTATTACATGTCTACGCAATATGTCCACGCTCCTCATCTTTCTCAACCCTGAGTTTCGTTTGTCATTTTTGAAGTTTTTTTTTTTTATTACTGGATATATACATACACATAATAATAAGATTTTGTGGGCCGATATTTCTCGTAGAAATAAAAGACGTGTTTTATTTCTGACCAACAGTAGTTTTCAACTCCACTGCGTCATCATCAGTGGCACATCTATAAATAAATAAATAAATAAATATATATATATATATTTATATATATATATATATATATATATATATATATATATATATTTATATATATATATATATATATATATATATATATATATATATATATAAAATATAGACATCGAGAAGTAACTAGCAAAAATATTAAAGCATCAGGGCTTAACATAAGTAACAAAATGAAATAAAATTAGCCTACATCCGTATAGTGTGTTGCCTAAAGGAAAACTGGTTAATAGTTCAAAGGGGAGAGGATATGAGGTTTATTCACCCACTCTATATAGATGCAATGACAATAAATTATATATCATATTACTTTCCAATGAATGTTTATTTATTTGTATATATGTAGAGTAGGTATATAAACCTCATACCCCTTACCCTTTGAACTATTAGCCAGTGTTCCTTTAGACAGCACACTATACGGATGGATAGTGTTTTATTTATTTTGTTACTGTGTACCCTGATGCTTTAATTTTTTTTTTTCCAATTACTTCTCCGTATTTATATTTTATATATATTCATCGATAAGTCACTGCTGAAGCACTAGTAACGTTGAATGCTGCTTCCGGGCGGAAATAAAACCGTGGACAGACAACATATTTTATTTCTATGAGAGTTAATAAAGTTTTATATTAATATACTTTGTGGTATCCGAATTCGTAGTAACACTTTTAAACTAAATAATGCAACCTTCGAACAGAAAATGCATTATTGATTCCCCCTTGCTTTTAGCTTGTTACAAATTTCATTAAACTTCCATTTAGTGGCCTGATTTATTATAAATACAATTTTGACAGTGAATTAAAAGGTTTTCCCTTTGGCTAATAAAGGGTTTCCCATTGAAGAGTCCCGAGGGAGAGCGGATAGAATAGAAATGTGTGTTGAATTTGAGGGTGGGCCACCTCCGCTGGGGGGCCATACATTATGCATAGCCTCATTCTCTTAGGACAACCTTCGTCCTTCTGCCTCTCTCAACTTAAATACACTTTTATTTGTTTACTTATTCGAATGGACCAGCCCTTTATTTATTTTTTTAGAAATAAATAAAATAAAAGATACAATTAATTTATTTTTTAAAGTGATTTTATGCACTTGAGTTTTTTTTTGTATTTATTTTATATTTTATGATATTTAGTGCAAAATGTTTTTTTCTCTGGAGTTTATACAGGGTGACCCCGTGGTGTACAAAATTTGGGAGCTTTCATAAAATGTATTTTTGAGTAAAAAAATCTTTTTAAACATAGGTTCGCAAATTCTTACTAGAACCGAAAAAAAACGTAGAAACCTAATTTTTCAATACATTTTGTGAATAACTACAAATAAAAAGAAAATGTATAAATATATATTACAAGGAAGTGTTACCTAATTAATACATTTTTAATAATTATAATAAAATATAGTTTCTGCCAACGCCACTAATACATTGAGTCATGATATTCGACGATTTGACATAACATACAACGGGCAAAAAGTCCATTTCGAAATCTTGTTCGCGTTGCGAATTATTCATGGTCAAATGTTAAAAAAATCAGTTTTTCATAAATATCTCGCTTTCTATTGGTTGTTTGCTAATTTTAGCCATTATAAAAATTGTTCACCAGAAGATTCTCTACAAAAGAAGTTATTTACAAATTTTACGCACGAGCAATAGCTTTCGAGATATTAAGTCGAGAATGTATGAACTGCACAATGCATTCATTTCCGCACCATCTTCGAGGTAAAATGCAAGGCGCGTTTTTTTTTTACATGGTTTTTAACTCTCCTATTGTAAATTGATAATCATCATCATTCTCAATATAATGAAAAATTTCATGATTTTATGACATAGGTATATATTGAATGGACAGTAGAAGAAAAATGTCAATACATGATTACATCGGCTACACCATTATACGACAGATAAATACCGTAATCTTGAAAATACTACGTTTCGTGCAAAGTTTCAATAGTATAGCTTTAACAGTTTCCTGGATATCGGGAGACAGTAGGTCAGACGTCAAAGACTCATTATTAGAGTTTTGTAGATAATCGTCCACTTATGGGAACCCGGGGAAAAAATAGAATAAAATAATAGTAATACATTCTGACAAAAATTGTACTATTCCAGTAAAGTTAGGAGAAAAAAAAGGTCGAGGTTCTAAATAAATACTGGTGAAGTAATTTTTTTGCACATATCTTTATTTTGACATAACAATTTGCAAAAAAAATAGTATTAAAAAAAGCAGTTTTCTCGCTGAAGCAGAATATCTCGCTTACTATTGGCTGTTTATTCTCTATCAAAAAAATGTATTTACAAGTTTTAAGCATGGCCATTAACTTTCGAGATATTAAGTCGAGAAAGTATGAATTGAACAATGCATTCATTTCTGCACCAGCTTCGAGGTAAAATGCAAAGGGCGATTTTTTTACATGGTTTCAGTTTTTTTTTTTTTTTTTGCACATGCCGGAATATAATCTTTAAGTAGGTACTCTTTTTAACTCTCCTAATGTAAATTTATAATCATCATCAATCATTCTCAATATAATGAAAAATTTCATCCGTTGCGCATCTAATTTGTTATGGACGATTTTTTTTTATTATCTGTAGTCGGTAAAATAAAATTGTCAAAATATTTGTTATTATATTTAGCATTTGCAGCAACTAATTCAAATTCAAAGTTAACAAGTTTTTTTTACCGCTCTCCCATACCTATCAGGTGCATCAGCGATGATTTCACCAGTATTTATTTGATAACAAAATCCTAATTTTATTGGACTAAAACAGGGATGACCTTTCCGAGAGGGTGAGTACTTTAAACTTATTTCAGGGGGCGGCGAGATGCTTTTCAACATTTTTCAAAGAAAAAACGTGGGTCATTATGAACGTCAAATGCATAAATAACATTGCTCCTAAATGTCCTCAAAATCAACTTTCAATCCATGCGCCACTATTTTTTTTTTTTTTTTTTTAAGAAAGCATTTGCGTATCTTTTTTTTCTGCGAACGTTTTTACTCAAAATTAAATTTTAAGTTCTTAAAAGCTTTTCTACTACCGCGGACACCCTCTATAAAATAGTATATGTGTTGTAGATTTTCTGCTTAAATTTCGGAAAGTTACCCGAAAGTCACAGGAGTTTTTCTGTTTTTGTTCTTGCATTTCATTTTTAAAATTTTGTAATTTTTATTTTATCTTGTTTATTTATTATTTTGAAAACCCCCTTTTCCTTTTAAAGGAATGCTTGCTAACAATCAAACGTATCTCTCATATGTGTACTACCCTGAAAATATTTATTTTTGAAAAGATTATTAAATAAAACGTTTTAATGCGTTTGTATTTTTAAGTATTGAAATATTTTATGTATATCCTCAGAGGAAGAAATAAAATTTATGAAGAAATATTATGGATATTTTAAATATCAATGATTTATACTAATAATATTAATAATTGTTTAGAAATGTCAACACTTTAACTATAATATTTTAGAACATAATAATTGTTGCATTTATCTCTGTTGACATGGGCTTTAACAGACATTGTTTACTTAGACATACATAAAGTAGCTTCTAACACAAGTGCATAACGAACCATATCCTCTACAGCGTCATTTGTATATAATTAAAATATTTAATTGCGGGGTTTTGTCCATTTCATGAAAACGGAAGTATTATTATTTCTTATGTTTTTTTTATTATTATTTTAAATCCGGGTGGGGGAGGAATTAACAAACACATTGTTTTCTGTCAAGACAATGAACGTTTGGAGAAATGGAATTGACTCGCGCAAAATGTCAGAAAGAACCACAAACTCACCAGACTGTAGACTATCGATACAACCCTCAACCACGTCGAATAGGCGCACCACATTCCGATTCCGGGAACTTTTGGGTCATTAAATATTATAGTTGAATTCTGTAAACACAGTGGCTCTGGCTTGAGTTCAGTTATTGAAATGTTTAGTATTCGATAGTTTTCTCATTTTTCTTCTTTGCTTGGGTTCATACGCAATTGCTTATTAGTGCTTGTTGGTTGTATAAACCTATTCCATTAGGCTTCGTTTTTCTTTTAAATATATATTTCCGATATTAAAATGTCCCTATGTTACATATATTCCAAACGTGTTTAAAAAACTTCAATAGTGCTGAAGATCTCAAAATCTAATATCTTGAAATACGTCCTCATGTACTCCCAAATAGGGCAGAATGGACGAGCTCTTTACAGTTTGATGTCCTTTTCTGGCCCTAAAATCTAGTTATTAATTTACTCAACTTTTTTTCAGTTGGACAATTTAAATAAAAATTTGTTGATTTTGTTCGGGAGAAGAAAATTTGTGAGTTGGGAGTGAACTATGCGCTCTAAGGTTTAGATGGGGAACACAGAAAGGAGATTGGACGAAAGTCTTTAGGAGCTTCAGGATTAGGGACTTTGTTAGGTCGATTGGGATTATGACTAGTAAACAAGCTTTGAGGAAGAGGAGCGGGATGTCAGGGCCAAGAGTTGTAGCGAGTATTAAGGATTATCTGCAGGCGCGTGTCAGGGTAAATATAGGAGAAAAAAGGCTTGTTTGCATCGAAGTACTGGGGAAATGCTTTCGGAGCTCGAGAGGCAAGTTCGAAGGGCTCTTCATTTTGACAGCGTTAGGTCCCTCCGCGAATCGGATCAGAAAGAATTCATAATGAGCTTTGAAGAAGGTATAATCAGCATCCACCCTGGGCTCCTTTTGACCGAGACCCGCTTCTTCATTACACTCGATCTCTATGGAAATCCATGAGGCAGTGGCCGATTCCTCCTCGATTGCGAGCAGATTGAAGATGGCTTGCCAATTCGCTGAGACAAGATCCTCCACGTGCATCCCTTAGATGAGGGAAAATAGCTCTTGAACAACAGAAAAACAGTTGGTGCGCGCAATGTCGGGGTAATAAAATGAACCGGTGGAGCGCAACTCATGATAAATGAAATAGACAAAGCCCTTTCTTAGGACTCTAATATTTCTATTTTAAAAGTTACAAACATGGAATCATATTTACTGTAAATGTATATTTTATTTGAATCTATTAAATATATCCAAGACTGGGACCATTACCCAACAGAATATACTTTTAAAAATTAAGGTAAGAGTTAAAAAATTAACGTTTACTGCATTCTTATATTTTTCCACGTCAAGATTAATATTATTGCTTATTAACTCAGCAACTAATTGATTGATCATATTGTCTCTATACATTTACATATATACATTTCAAATTTTGACGAACAAATTATCAAAGGAAAAAATATTATTTATATCATGCATAACATATCAGAAAAACTCTATTTAAAACTACATAATAAAAACTATTAATAATTTACAAAATAAATCCATTATGTGATTACTTAACGTAAATATCGAAGTGCATCTGAATTACTTATCTACATAACATACTCATATAACTATTTGAATAATATCATTATGTACATATAATGCTTAGTATTATAATTGGGAACAAATAAACAATATTACAATGTGTATTATAGCAGCATAATATATCAAAAGAAGCACCAATATAATTTTATCTTACTTAATTGTTTTTACTTGTATACTTATGTCTGTTATGTACCTAAAGGAAATACAAACCTACAAGTAATACAAAAGCTTCGGTCACGTCTTTATAATATTCAGTATTATACCAAATACAATTTAATTGATATGTGTTTTACATTTAATTTTTAAAAAAACATCGAAATTTGTTGTCGTATATATTGGATATATTTATTCGAAATTGTACTATTTATATAAAAAAAAAAAAAAAAAGAGAGAAATGACAATAATTTGTTGTTAAAATTGTTTCATAAAAGCATATTTGTATATATGCAGATGTATTAAGTTACATTTTTAAAAATTGCATTGCGATACAGGCTCTACATGAACATATAATTATAAGACACTCCACAGAAATTTTAAATCATTCTTGTACGAAACACAAAAGATTTAAATTTCTAAAGAGAACTTTGTATACCCATTCTATGAATATTCTATAAAAAAAAAATTGATCTATTTCATGTAAATTGAATGTTGTATTGTAGAATATATGTATAGTTTAGAGCTAAGTGGTGGAAAATCATTATATAATATATACTTAAAAAACTTTTCTATATTGAATATACAAATAGTTCTTTAAACATACATTTAACCCATTTCTAATTTTGTCTTTTCTATCTCTGTCGAATCTGATTCTTTGATAATGTTTAGTATGTAGCAAATCTGAGATGGAGATAAATGCTGCGTCGACTGATCTCTTCCGGGACTTTTTTTCTAAATAAAGTGACATTTGTTTTAAAGTATAGTTTTTTCTACCATTCTCCTTGGGTAGGGCCCAAAGCCAGAGCCGAAGGAAAGACGATCATTTTGATCATAACACGCTTCATAGATGTTCCTCCCTTGTTCGAAACTTCCTCGCACGGCTGCTCTTCAACTTTTATTCACCTTCTAAACTAGGGGTCCCCAAACTTTAATAGCTGAGGGCCACATATTGAAAGTGCTACGTGGGTCAAATCGAAGAGGTTACGTACTTTACTATAATACATACACAAATCGTAATAACCATAATTAATTATAGTTTATTTTCTTAATTGAATTATGGAGAACAAAGAAATCAGATAAATACACAAAACAACAAACACCGACATAGGAAACTGTTCTGAAGGAAAAAAAGAAATCCTCCCATTAATTGAGAGTAAATAAATAAAAGAGCTTTCGGAATAATTCAAAAAAATACTTTAATAATGAATAGAACTCCGGGAAAGTTTCTCATTTCCTTCGCAAAAAAGCCACTTTCCGAAACGAGGCTAGCGAGTGCTTGAAGCTGTATACCAGTAAGGCTTTTTCGATTATGCGTTTCCAATAATACGTTTTTTTTTTTTTAATGTCCGCGACCCAAATGAATTTATTCCAGGGACATTTTTTAGTTTTTTTTTTTTTTTCACTTATCCTCTGTGAAAATTTTTTTTGGAAGTGATTGTCTTAAGGTTTATATTTTATTTGATGACCAAGCTGATCCCCTAAAACATGACTCTTGTTGAATAAACAACACATTATTGTTACAATTACTATTTGTTTTGTACAAAAAAAAAATACAGTCGATGAAATACATAGAGGACGGATGTGATAATAGTGGAGAACTCAGACGATTGGTCGGGCTGTTCCCGCCTCTTGCCGACAACCCTTGTCCTAGGACCAATGGTGTGAGGCCGGTAGGTGTGGTGGGGGATCTGTCGGACCAATCGTGTGAGTACTATTTGTCACCGCCTATAACACACTGGTGGGAGTGGCACATGAGGTTGCATTACGACGATAACCACTGCATGGAGCTTGCCTCTTTACAACTAGCTATATTCATATTTCCTATTAGAATTAATTGAATACTCTATCCATTCTTTCATTGCCGCGTCTTTCATAGCTTATATATTACACACATATGTATATATGTTTACTAATACTTCTTAAAACTTGTAAATAACTTAGTAGTTCTCATTTTGTTTTCTTCTTTATTTTATAATTTTTTATATAAATATTTTATTTTATAAATATTAAGATTAACTTTTTTTTTTTCATTTGGTTTATTTGATTTAATTCATTTTCCAATGAAGCTATTCTTTTTGAGTAGTTATGGATATATTTGTCATTATGTACATAAAGCATGTAGACAATACACATTAAAATTTTGAATATAATTATTATTTTTAAATATATTTTTTCGCCTAAAAAAAAATATGTGGAAGCCCTTGCTTTGGCCATTGTACTTGATGATATGTCGCTTTTTTTTTTCTTAGGGTTTCGTAGGAGCGGACCCTATTGCTCTCCCTCGCGTGTTCGTTCCCCCCATTTTCTGACTTCTAAACTATAAATGCTATGTGCATGAAATTTGCACCAGTTATATATATATATATAAAACGATAGCCAGAGCCTCGGTGTTCTTTTGCAAAAAATGAAAAAAATTAGGTGGCCCCGTTATATGCAAAAGATGGAGACCGATTTATTTATTCGTAATACACCTGTCACCTATCGATGGAAAGAGCTTTTTGAATAGAGTTCACCATATTTTTCTCAAATTTTAAATTGGAAATAGGCGCTTGAGGTGGAAAGAAATGTGTGAAATTTAGCTGCCTCCTCTATTTTTCAAAGATTATGACCCAAACATTTTTTAAAACTTCATAATAATAGAACCTCTTGAGCTTATCACCGACAAATAAGTTTAGTTTGGATATCTCGAACAATTCATGAGATATCAAATGTTCTATATTTGTATAATGCTACAAGAATTTAAAGGCCCCAAATTACTGAAATTTTCAGGCTATCTCTAAAATCATATAAACTAAACGTAGACCTACGGAACCCTTTAATGTGTCTTGCTATGCAAGCACTTGCCTGTATTTTGTTACGTTATTATGACATTTACAACACCACACAATGCCTGTGCAATGCAAACAAATAAATAAATAAATAATGATTATTAAATGTAAATAATGAATAAATCTATTCAAATTTTGACTGCTTGTTTTGGTTATTGAAATTATTTGGACCACTAAGCTTTAGCTAATATTGTAAATAACTTTTGAAATAATTTCACAAAATAATAATATGTTAAAAGGGCTATTTTCTGTACACACATTGGTCCGTGTATTAAATATTATTTTCATTAATTTGTTTTAAAAAAAAAAGTCACCGTAAAAATGTACGTTTGATTGTTGCGTATTAGAAGCATGCTGCATGAAATGAAATGAAAGTGTTTTGTCTAGCTGTGATAGAGGCCACGAGTTAATTGAGTTGGAAGAACCCCCCCTCCTTTCTTAACAACGGACATGGTGGGGGAGAAGGAGGGGAGGGAAGTGGGTCCCTCCCTCACTGCTCCACTTCCCCTCCCGCTCCTTGACTCATTGCCTTTACTAAGCTAGTTAGGTACTAGATAGAGCAGTGATAGACTGTGTCCCTTTAGATTTCTTCTCTTTGTCTGATGCACCTACATGTGCCACTAACCCCCCTCCCCTATAGTTATATTTATTTGAAACTTGTTTTCAATATTTGAATTTCCAGTAGATTTAATGATAAAATTATTTAAAATAACGTTCTTCACTATTATAAATTACTTTTTTTATGTAATAAAAAATGTGTACCACTTTATATATACCGTCGATTATTTTCAAAATTTCTTAAAAATAGATTAACTTTTTATTATTGTCAAAGATCACTTTGAAGAAAGTTTAAAGAAGCACGCTCTATCTTGAAAAAAAATGAAGAGATCTGAACTTCATAGTCCTGTTGTAAGTATACAAATTATTTTGTTCAACTTAATTGTACAATTCATAAAATAATTGCATAGTTATGTACATACATATAACATAATATTCATACATATAACATAACAAGTTGGAAAGAGTCACTCCTATTTTTTTTTTTTGGTTTTTAAATTTAATTTAAACAAAAGGTGCTTCATCACTGAAATACTGCTTGACTGTAAGTCATCAATAATTGATGGCATTGTAATTCTCTTTGCATGAAATCTGAAACTATTAAATCTTGTATCACTTCTTAAAAAAACATTGAAAGTTTACTAAAGTTCATCTCTCGTGTTTATTTCAAACAATATACCTATGATTCTTCAGAATCTAACAATTCCCGTAGTTTTCTGTTGTATATGTATGTATGTATTTATTTACTGTTTTGCTTTTAGAAAACAGCTAATAAACA
This sequence comes from Aradus depressus, assembly GCA_963662175.1. Lineage (NCBI taxonomy): Eukaryota > Metazoa > Arthropoda > Insecta > Hemiptera > Aradidae > Aradus > Aradus depressus. The sequence goes on from OY759214.1 coordinate 8,163,227, forward strand.
AATGGTGCCTAGTAGAGATATTTTTAAATGCATGCAAAAATTTACTAACTTTTTAGGGTAGTTTTACACTGTGAATGGTAGAATTTTGTAGTATCACTGTAAAAAAAATTGATTTGATTTTTATTTTATACTAGCAGTATTACCCGGCGTTGCTCACGGAACGGACTATCTGATGCGATTTTTAGGCCATTCTTCATAACATCAGAATCCAATCAACTGTTAATGTTAAGTTTACCCCTTCCACCCCCCCTCCCGCCTCTCCTCCATAACGCCCTTCTCTCGTTCTACATTTTTCTTTCTCTTATAAAGATGCTACATGTCAAATTTCATGAAAATCCAATCAAGTGGTAAAGTTAAGCTTTAATTTTATAATTCGAGCCCCCTCCCGTTTAAAATTTTGAGATGTGATCAATTTTTCTCATAAAGACATTCCCCTCCTTTACAACCTCCCTTCGCCTTCTTTACAACCTCCCTTCCCCTCCGTTTCAACCCCCCTTCCTCTTCTTTACAACCTCCCTTCCCCTCCTTTACAACCTCCCTTCCCCTCCTTTGCAACCTCCCTTCTCTCCTTTACAAACACCTTTCCCCTCCTTTGCAACCTCCCTCCCCCTCCTTTGCAACCTCCCTTCTCTCCTTTACAAACACCTTTCCCCTCCTTTGCAACCTCCCTCCCCTCCTTTGCAACCTCCCTTCTCTCCTTTACAACCTCCCCTCCCCACCTTTACAACCTCCCTTCGCCTTCTTTACAGCCTCCCTTCCCCTCCGTTTCAACCCCCCTTCCTCTTCTTTACAACCTCCTTTCCCCTTCTTTGCAACCTCCCTTCCTCTCCGTAACAACCTCCCTTCCCCTCCTTTACAACCTTATATGAATGGGGAAATTTCATCAAAATCCTATGTGCTGTTGGTGTTGGAACAAATAACTCGTTTCAACTTTATTAATATAGATTACTAATTTTCGTTACTACTTTATATGAATGTTCTAAAGCCGATTTTAGTTTATTTTTTTAAATTTAAGAGAAAACATTATATAAAAGTAACAACTGCTCTAACCAATTCCGTTTTTAAAATTTCGCTTTAAACTGTTCATTAAATGCGAGGCGAAGAAGTCTTATGAAATGTGAGCAGATCTTCTTGTGAGTTTGCTAATGAGTGTGAACTGCCCCAGGAGGTGGGAGGGCCGCCAAAGGAGCGAACCCCAGTCTCTGGCCGGGTCCAACTGCAGGTCTTCTATAACGATGACAAAAGAGAGCTGGTGGTATCCGTGTTTGCCGCTGACGATCTGGCGGCGAGGGACGACCCCATCTATGGCATGATCCCAGAGGCATACCTGCAGCTCAGACTTCTACCTTTCACGTAAGAATCATACCTCCACTTCTAATAATTATATCAATGGCATATCTCAGATTCAACAAACGTTCATACAAATGGTCAAGTCTGCCGGTTGATGCCAACATTCTGACTAAAATAACCTACAATTGTAACTACTGACCTCTACAAATCAAAAACCAATCGACAAAAAACTTCCTATTTTTTTTTATAAAGAAAACACGAATCTTTTTTAAATATTGTCTATTTCACAAGATATATAAAATATATGGGAGTACTTTCGGTATTGCTACCATCTTCAGCCACGACTTAACCAATACTATAGTCAAAAATAGACAATATTTAAAAAACATTCGTGTTTTCTTTATAATTTATTAGGTGTTTCACAATGCCTCTGCAAAAATTTTAAATATCCTATTTATTTTATTTATTTTTTTAAAATTTTTTGCAAGTTAAGTTTGCTGTCTAACAGTAGCCAGAAAGTCAAACCCAACTAAATCCGCCTTAAAACGCACCTGAATTTCGTATCATGCTACGAAAGGCAGTCAAACCTATATTTATATTTTCTGTCGATCAGAAGTCGATCGATGCTAAGCGCGTTTAAACTTGTAAATTTTATGTTTATTTATTAATTTTTTTTTAATTTATATTCTACGTTGTTAATAAAATTCGTGGGAAAATCACCAGCAATATACTTCCCTATCAGAAATTAATCAATTAAGTTTTTCCTCCTATAACAATTAATCGTTTGGGCTAAAAATCAATATTTGACTCACTTGATGGCTTCTTAATATTCATACTGCATTTTGTATCGATACATCGGCAGTTATTAGGATTTGTTTGTTGACTTCCTCCCTTCTGATCCCATATTTCCCTTCGGCTGATTCCGCTGAAAATGAATAGATGTCGTCCGTATTGGATTCTGAATTCATATATAAAAATTCGTTTGGTTACATTCATTTTATCGGCAGTTATCGTGTTCACCGACACACAGTCAGACAGACATTTTTACTTCCCCATCTAAACGAAGTATAGGAGAAGTTATGGTAATCGGTCAGAAATTCGATGTAGAGTTTTCAATGGAATTTCATGTTTTCCGATCCCTGATTCTAAAACTGAAAAAAAAAAAAAACTGTGTGTCCGTGAATACATTGAATATATGAGGAGTTTGGAGCCAGAGCGGACCAACCCACAATTTTTCGGAAAATGAGTTATTACCATCCTGATGTTGGCATAGGTTCCCTTTTTCAAAACCAGTGTGGATCACTTAGTTTCTTCACTTCAGTGATAGATAGCAGCACTTTAAGTTTAGTCCACAAGTATTTTGTGCATATATTTTCAAAGTCACAATGGATCATACGGCCTTCAAAAACTTTATAGAACACAAAAAGGGATCACTCATCCAATACTATTCTAAAGTTTCAAATATAAATAAATATTTGGAGTCCATTTATGGAGATAAACAAAATGTATTTTTAGTTAGCCCAAACGGTCGATTGTTTTGGTACTGAGAGCGAAACCTCAATTGATTAATTCATGCGTGGCATCCATCGACCAGTTTTTTTTTTGACGTGAAAACGTCTATTCGCTCGTTAAGAACAGTGATAGCCGGTCAAACTTTCTTGTGTTACAAAATACCGTCAGATTTCAATCGATAATAACTACGAGACTAATAATGCGATAACAACGGTTGAGGTCACAATGAATAGAGCATGTCTGTACGTGCTTGTTGTGCAGTGTTTGTTTTGCCTTTGACGTTATCGGGCTAGTGTGGGCGCCGGCGGATGATTATTGCCAATTAGCGTTGTGTAAAATTAGAAATTAGTGTCGCGTGATAACGCGTTTAGATAGGACGTTGATTCGGGTGTCATTGTAAAGAGCTTAAGGAGCACTACTAGGACTCAAAGTGAAACAATAAAAATATTCACCGAAAAATATGTAAAAATCGGTATTAAATTGAAAATTGTAAAAAAAATTAAAGATGTCTCATATGAATCGTAAATATGCGCGGAATTAAAGAAAACGCAAATCTGAGGAAAGCTCGCATCAAAAGGAATTTAAAAAACCTAAAAAGTCTAGTGCCAAGCAAATGCAAAAGCTACGGCAGCATCGGAAAGAAAATGAAAAATGAATCTACGGCGTGGACCTTGACTACGCCTTAGGATTTTAGGAATCAGGAGGTCAAAAAACATGAAATTGTAGTGAAAACTCAATATCATATTTCTGACTGATTACATAACTTCCCCTATACTTCATTTAGCTGAGGAAATAAAATCGATACGTAAGAGGACGGATACTTGATGTGTTGGATTGCTTTGTCTCATGTCTTGTTTCTTCTACTAATGGACGTGTTTTGTTTCAGAGGAGAATCGAATGCCGTGAAGACAGAAGTGGCTGAGCCCAGCCAGAATCCAATCTGGAACACAACGTTGGAGTTGAGGAATGTGGCAGGAGAACAGCTCATGGACAAGACTATTGAGGTGACGTTGTGGGACTTCAAACCGGACAAGGAGCAGGTCTTCTTGGGTAAGTCACACGAAAAAATAGTCGTTGCTTAGTGACCGGCGGAGCACTTCCTCAAATAGAATTAATCAATTACGTTTTCGCTCTCCCTCCAAAACCAATCGACCGTTCGGGCCAAAAATCAACAGGCTTACACATAGGGGCATTTGAATCCTCATTCTATATTTTGTATCGTTACATTCATTTATAGTTTGGGGTTTTTGAGTTGAGCACTGCCTCTGACACTTTTCCCTCCGACCGACTTGGCTGAAAATTCCTAAATTTTTTTTGACCGATTAGCCTGGAATACAATAGGTGTCTTCCTTATGGAGTTATATACACATAAAATTTAATGTCAATACATTCATTCTAGCGGGAGCTATCTTGGTCACAGATACACATACAACAATTTTTTTTCGCGTTTTGAATTAATGGGTTGGAAACCGGAGCCCCCCTCTTCTGATCCTCCCCTCCCCCCCCCCCCCCCCCTTCCGCCTATTTCGCGGAAAACTAATAGATGTCGTTCTTATGTGGTTTTGAATTTACTTACTAAAGTTCGTCTCGAATCATTCATTATATCGCCTGTTAATAGAGTCTTTATCTTAAGCCCCCCTCTTCTTGTTGGTTGATTTGATAATAAGTCAATAGGTGTCGTAACACTCATAAATTTCATGACTGTGCATTGATTACTCTATAACGTCTGTAGAAGGGATGTGAGTACTTTCATAATGAAGAAACCCTCTGCAAGGTTTTGTTGTTATGAAAGAAATGCCGGAAAGATCGATCCCAAAGAAAGTCGCTCCTTACGTACTTCACTCCCGACAAAGCCGTTCAAAAGGGAGTCCACTGTCTCTTTTGCTAAGCTCTGTTGATTGCCAGGTGAATGCTGTATGGACCTGCAGAAGGCTCTCTTGGACGAGACACCCGTCTGGTACCGACTGGAGGATCCCAGACAGCTAAGGTCTCCCCGATCTCCCAGATCTTCTGTTGCTTCAGATACGTCCATCAGAACCTTGAGAAGGGGTGATCGCTCTCTCTCTGGTACGTCCTTGCTTACTTTTCCTCTGCCCTTTTATTCTATTAGCTTAGCAATAAAGCTCAGCATTTATTCACTTATTTTAAGTTTACTTAGTCACGTGACATTAATCACTACTTTCTTTTTTTTCTATGAGGAAGCCATAGCATGCTATCAGTACTTTGGAGTTAGACTCCTTTCTTGTTGAGGGACTGATATTTTCTATTTATATCCTTTAAAACCTTCATTATTGCATATAGGTACACTGAGCAGCAAAAAATAAATTTTTTGCAATGATTTGTATGATTTTTTTGTTTTTTTTTTGCATATTTGAGAGGGTATAATGTAAATAGAATAGTAAAAAAAAAATCCAAACATATACAACCTAATTTAAAAAAATAAAATAAACCTATTTTTTTTTTATTGACAACAGCTCAATTACAAAACTATACTGTCATGTGAAAACAAAAAACAATATGTCAGCAATATAGTAAGCTAATAAAGATTATAAATAAAGTAATGAAGGATATAAAAAAGAAGATTTGTAAAAGGTAAAAGATTCACAGATTCTGAATAAATTAAATGGCTACTTCAACGCTATTTATTCGGTAAAAAAAAAATGTATAAAAAAAATTAGTTTTATTAACTTTCTTCTTCTGGTTTTCACACTTTTTGCATTCCTTTTGTGCGAATATGCTGGAGATACGAAGTAAACTAGATCTGAGGAATTTATACACGTTTTGACATATTATTCACACTATGATTAATAAATATAAGTATTAAAAACAGGAGATTAACTCAAAAATTTACTAAAAAAAACTTTACCGATAAGAAAAGAATGATAACGCAATATTATTGGGACTTAATGCCAAGTGAATTGTTTATACAATGTTAATATTTAATAAAAAAAATGTATTGGTGTTAGGGTATATAGTTTATGTATGTATGGCAATCGTTACATTGCATTAGAAGATACATTACGTATAACTTGTTTATACTCGTTATAATCATAGTAAAAAAATACATTGGCTTTTATTCTGGAAATTTGTTGTAATAGTTTTCTTTTATTATTTTTCTAGTGTTATTTGTTCATTTATTAAACATCACTATTATTTGTTAATTTACGAGACATCGCTATTATTTGTTCATTTATTAGATATTGCTATTTTTTTTTTTTTTTATCAGGCGCATCGACTGCAGAGGCCATTAGCGCCAGCACAACTATTATTTGTTAATTTATTAGATATCACTATTATTTGTTAATTTACTAGATATCGCTATTATTTGTTAATTTGCGAGACATCGCTATTATTTGTTCATTTATTAGATATTGCTATTATTTGTTAATTTATTAGATATCGCTATTATTTGTTAATTTACGAGACATCGCTATAATTTGTTTATTTATTAGATATTGCAATTATTTGTTAATTCATTAGATATTGCTATTATTTGTTGATTTATTAGATATCGCTAGTATTTGTTAATTTACGAGACATCGCTATTATTTGTTCATTTATTAGATATTGCTATTATTTGTTAGTTCATTATATATTGCTATTATTTGTTAGTTCATTATATATTGCTATTATTTGATGATTTATTAGATATCGCTATCATTTGTTAATTTAGTACATCATTCTAGATCAACAATGAATACATTTTATTATCGAAAATAAATAATTCAATTGGTATTAGATATATTGGTTTGTCGAGGTCATGAAAAGTAGGTTCTGTGAGTCTTGGAGTTGTGACTCCTCATTGCTTATGTTGGGTGAACAAGGGTTGGGTTGTGGATTCTGGCTTTAGATTTCACGTTGGAGATTTGCTGCAACTCGGGCTCAAGCAGCCCTCGTCACTGGCACCATCATCATCATCATCATCAGGGACTTGAGCGCTGGGTCTCCCTGCTTTCCTGCTTCCGAGCCCGCAACTCCGGTAAGACAGGGTCGCCGAACCCCGTCATGTCTCAAATCCAACGTCTCTCTCCCAACGTCAATGTGTTAACAGCCATCTTGTGTTTGATTGTTCACAGCACCAAGCACAATTTTGACCTTATACATTTTTTTTTTTTTGTTGTTTTTTTGTCACATTTTACACTTAACACAATTCGTTCATTCCTTTAGTGTTTTTGTCATTATCACTTTTACAATTGTATTAACCTTTTTTTTTTTTTTAAATATGCATGTTCAGTGCCCACATGTTTTAATATATATTTACATATATATAACTGCCCAATTAGTAACTATAACATGGCTTATAAGGTGTCGTGAAAATTTATGAAAATCTGATCAAGCATTAAAGTGATAGAAATAATTCTATATTTCGGGTCCCCCCACTGCCCTCTCCCGTTCACAATCTTCAGAAGTCACATAGTCTATGTCATATGTTGGGTCATCTTCAAAATATCCTGCAAGTTTCGTAAATATACGACCAATCGTTGTAGAGCTGGCACTCTCCCATGAGGCCTATGTTTGAACTGGTCGTTTAAGGACACTACAAATAAAATTTGACGAAAATGCGATCAGCCGTTAAAGGGTTTGAATTCAATTTATGATTTCTCTCCTTTTAACATTTTGTGATTTCACATAATCTATGTTCTAAGTTGGAAGATCCTAGAAAGGCCCTGGATATTCTGTAAATATCCTTTCAGCCGTTTTCTGATAGCTCAAACAAACATACGAGATTTCTGATCAAACAAATAATTCTGAATGGAACGTTTTGTTCGATCAGTTTCATGTTATATAGAAGCTTTAGAGATCATCAGTTCAATTTGTATCCATGTATGTATATTAGTTTGAGAATCACGGGAATACATCTGAATCTAGTTAGATAATTAGTTATTATTACTCAGGCCATACGAGATCACATCGCCTACTACCAGAGCGCTCTTTCTTCACTATGGTGGACATGAGCCCGACTCCACTATGAGAGTCCTAAATTTTGCCTACCCTAAAATTTTATTCACCTAGGGTAGGTGTCTTTCATAAGTACTATCTGAATCTATATTCACACAATATGCAGACCCTTTCAAGGATCGTCTAATTATAGGCTATGTGACATTTGAAAATTTTGAACGGGAGGGGTAATTATGGATGACTTTAAAATAAATATATAATAAGTGCTCATGGAAAAGTGTTGCATTTTTATGAGTCCAGTTCAAACTTAAAATATAATGTAGTATTTACATGAAATTTTCATATGTGACATCCCTAGAAGCCAAATGCAAACATAGGCCATGTGGCATCCCTAGAAGACAAATGCAAACATAGGCCATGTGGCATTACAAAATTTGAATGGGAGGGGAAGTTGTGAGATGGCCTAAAATATGATATAGGATTTACATGAAATTTGTATACATGGTTAGTTATTATGACTCATGCCCGGGGTTTAACTACAGGGTTATATCCTCTACTACCAGAGTACTCTTTAAACGCTCTGGTGGACACGAGCCCGCCCGACTCTACTACCAGAGTGCTCTTTAAACGCTCTGGTGGACACGACTCTAACTCCCGCCCGACTCTATTATCGGAGTCCTAAATTTTTATTCACCTTTAACAAGTACCTAACATCGTTTAACGTCCTATCCGAAGGACGGCGTGCTTAAGTAATTTTTATATGTGGCATCCCTAGAAGCCATATGGGATCTTAAAATTTGAACATGATGATGGAGTGGAGACATCTGGTGACAGAATATTCAGCCGTATCCACCTCGGTTGTAGCTCCACCCAACTCAACTGAACTAACGAACAATATTGACAGTAACATAACCAGATGATGGACCTGTTCGGGAGCCAAAATATCCAATCAATTGGTTTGTTTCCCCATCTTCAATATTATTTTAATTTTTTTTTTTCATTATTTTATAATTTATTTTTAAGGTCACTATTCATTCCTTTACAACAGCTGTATAATGTTATCTTCCAAAGCTGTTTCTTTATCATTTCTGCTTGAAGCGACCATTTTTATTGACACACTAAATTTTTTTATCCCAACACTGTTTTTCTTTGCACTTTTAACGTCTGAAGAATGTTGTGTTCCTGTCACGTCCATCTTGAAATCTCACACTTTATATTTGTCAGAAGTAAATATAAGCAAGTATGTTTTTTCTATTTTCAATTTTTTTCTCTCATTTTTTCTTGCAGAGGTATAACGCCCTTACGTACTCCAAGTAGGGTAGCAAGCATAGACTATATCTCTTGGATGAACTTAATTAGTTTTAGTACAAGTATATATATATAGAGAATAAATTGGTAAGTCTAAATTAGTATTTTTTCAGGGCAGCACTTTTTTACTGTTGCATTAATCGTGTAAATCCAGTTTTTGTAATAAATAAAATTTATTTATAACATAATTTAATTATGTTTGCATCATTATAAATGATATAACTTCTAAATCTGTAGGAGTAAATGAAAATGAATATTGTTAATCCTTTCTTGGATTTTCCCTTAGTTACCTAATCATTCCCCATCACTTCCCTAATTATTGACCACACTTTTTGAAATACTCGTGAATGATGCCTCTCTACAGTTGAGCAAGTTGATTTAACCGAAAACACCCTCTTCACTTGGTATAGTTGAATAAATGGTTAAATGCAGTTATCTCGTGAATGATTCCTCAAAGAAGTAGATTAAGTTGATTTAACCGAGAACGTACACAATTTTACGAGATACCAAGAAACCCACATCTTTATAATTCCGAAATAAGAGTCCTGAGCTCCCAATTTCTTCACACTGCGCAGATGGCTTGGGAGATGATCACACTACTCTTAACTCATTTTGCCCTCTTTTCGACTTAACAACTTATTCCCTGTGACCATAGATATACATATTTGAACTAAAACTATATAAGTGAATGTAATCGTGTGTTGAAGGTAAAGTGTTAATAAATTTCTGACGTTTATATTCTGCTCATAAACACATATATTTTCTCTCTCATCTACTGAAAATAATTTACATACATTTATTTATGATTTATCGCAATTCTTAGGCCTTTTTATTTTCTTCCTAGTTCTGTTTGCTTTTTATTTTTATTTTTTTTATTGACATTGATAAATACTTATTATGCGGATGAATTTGTGTAATAGGGAGGGTTATAAATGTCCTTTACAAATGTAACCATAAACAAAATATTGTGATTATTTTTCTGTGAAATCACATTTATCTAAGATACTTGCAGTCTCTACGTTTAATTTTGGGGCACTACTCAAAGTCTTCTGCCAGCCTGAAACAGTAATATAATTATTGCCTTAATTTATTTGAGAGACAAGAGATAAGTTGATGATCATTTAATTTAATTTTAATTGTTTGTTTGTATTTGTGTCTCATGCCTGGGCTTTCTACGAGGACAAAGCGTCTACTGTCAGAGCACTCTTTCATCGCTCTGGTGGACATGAGCCCAACTCGACTCTGGGAGTCCTAAATTTTATTTACCATTGCGTCAGTGATAATATGATAAATGATTATGGACTTTGTGTGTTTGGGCCAGAAGATGCGTCGGACGTAGAAGGAGAGGGCTGCATGTTCCTTCATCCTGACCACGCCTATCTGGGAGGAAGCAGGCGAGGTTCCAGCCAATCGGAACAGCTGGAGCTGGCAGAGCCCTACCAGCTGACCAGAGACTTCTCTAGGTCCCTGCCAGGCTCCAGGAGAAGCAGCTTCCAGTCCTCTCAGGATAAAGGTACCACATTACACTCCTATATATACCTTATATACATTTTGTCCTTCCAAACTATGTCATCATGTCCCTCGTGTCCGGCACTCCCCTGGGAAGGAGCAGACTAGGTTTCTGCCAATCGGAACATCTGGAGCTGTCTGACCACCGAACTAATGCCCAGGAGCGTGCTGCTTGGGTAGTTCCTGGTCCATAAAGAAATACGATATTTTAGGAATATCGATACTTTTACTTTTAAGTAGTAATGTAAATAAGTATCGATTCATTTAATGGCTAAGCTAACCTTTACAAATTACTGATATGTACCTGATAAAAACAGACATAATTCGTACCATAGCGGTTTGTCTTCCCTTTCCACAGCATTTATTAGAAAATACATAAGTAAATACTTATGAGAATATGTATTTTCTTGAAAAAAAGCGCTTCAACTTTTACTTATAAGCAAATGATTCGGTCTATGAGTAAATGGTAACCATTGGAAAGTTTAAATAACCCAGCTTATTTCAGGAATTGAACCAGACCAATTGGTGTCCACGGTGGTACCACTAATAATTTCGTCTTCCAAATGTCACTTTTTTTGCAAATCCGCCAAATTATTTTTTTATATTTGAGCTCAGACTCCTTGCTAGCTAGTGCATAAATAAGAATTTTAGAACAGGCGCTGATCCAGAGGTGGTGATCACCCCTGTATACTTGTGTGAATTAACTTCAATAGGCTTGACTTGCAATTTATTTTTCATTTTACAATTGAATTGTATAATTTTGACATATTATTTCACTGTTGAACTAGGAAGACCTCCAAGAGTATGGGGAAGATATAAAACGAAATCTTTAGAAGCAAGTTTCTGTAAGATAAATTGTCTTTTTCAATTTAAAATGATTTTTAAATACTTGTATTAAACTGCTTCTGACTGCTTGGAACCAGCTGAAGTTGACAAGGTTATATCGTACTACTTATGTGAAGAACAGTCCATAGTAGTTCCTGTTTTAACTTTAGAACGAGTGGTCTTATTGGAATGGGACGACATTCCAGGTCAGCGCAACGATTTCTTCCTCTTGTCCACTCGTTCCAAAGTTAACATTGTGGAAACTGTCCGCACCACCCTGCCCTACCTTTTTTGTAGTTACAAATTAGGTTTTTTTTGGACACCTTTATACTCCACACTGAATATTAGTTCAAATTAAAATGTCGCATATATTTTATAAATTAGAAAGATTTAATTTCTTATTTTCAAATATATAATTCCTTTATTTATTCAGGGGTCTGCAACCCGCGGTCTCCATGCCTCTCTTTCGCGGCCCTCAAGTGAAGTTATTAAAAAAAAAACTGTATTTATCTACGAAACAAAAAAAAAGAGAATTACATTGTCTGGCAGCTCCAAGCTAAAATAAAGGATGCATATTTGAAAATTTTCTTGTAAATTGTGGTTATCTTAGAGGTTATTTTGCATATTTTATTTGGATACGCGGCATATGCTTGGAAACTTGACCATAATGCCGCGGCCTGCAAGTGCAGAAAAGTTGCCGACCCCTGATTGATTGCTATAACACTAGACAGATGCATCGTCTTTAATGTAAATACTTCAACTTCCTAAAGCAATACATAATTTGTTTTTTTAAATTGTTTGCTGGCAAATCTGCTAATTATAGTTGATTCGTTGGTGTATTAAAGTTCGACTTCTTGGTCATTACACCTAAAATAATATATTAATTATATGTTTTCTTTAGTTAATTAAAATATACTAAATAGGTAATTAGTAATTAATTTGCAACTGTTCAGTTGATTCATGTTTATTATTTGGTTTAGTTGCTTTTAAGTAAATAGATTGACATAACTTTAGTGAAATGTACAATACGTCAAATAACAGTCTGTCCGCTCTTAGCTGCAACTTGGGATGGTGGGGGTGAGCAAGGTGGAGGAGAGCGGTGTTGCCAATTCTCCAATTAGTCATTGACAAGTTACTTGGTTCAGGAATCATAGTTTCTTTCCCACCAGTCGCATGAGTTTTTAAACCTCGACATTGTTTCAATGAAAATCATTTTCTTAATTAACCCTAAGGTAATAATATTTTCTTAAATAATTACTTCCTTAAATAACAGTTATTTATAGTGTAAGTACAACCGCGCATTTCTCCCTCATTGGCTCCTCACTAATCACATACCTATCTCTAAAGGTCGTTTCTCACCGATTAAAACCAGAGAAACTGTATAGAATCATTTGCTGTTTTTATAATAAAAATAGTTATATTTGATGGAAGGGACTAAAAACAACCCTGTTAATTGCGTAGGCTCATGAGATTGGGGGAACTTAATAGTTAGCGATAGAAAAACATGGCATATATCGGTGCAATTTCATAAGTTTTGTCACAAAAACTCCAATAACTGCTGAAATAATGAACGTATCGAAACGACATTTTATTTATCAATCCAAAAACAATTTTCAGTCAAATCGGCCAAAGTGAAGTGGGGGATCAGAGGAGGGGTCTAACTCAAAAACTGTCGATGTAACGAATCTATCAACGTGAAACTTAGTATGATAATTCAGAAGTCCTTGAGTAAGACAACTTGATTTTCAACCGAATCGGGAGATTGGTTCAGAGGGAGAGCGAGTCCAATTTTATTGGCGCTGGGGAAGTACATTGCCAAGTGATTCACCGAAGACTTTTCACTTTCTTATAGCTATAGTACAAGACTTAAATATGATTTAATTTTGGCCGAATCGGACGAAAATTGAGAACATTTTACTTCCGGGCTTAAGTACATTTATAAGATGCCGCTTATTTTTATGACCTATTCAAAAATCTTTTCAAATAAAAATTATAGAAAAAACTAAAATGCATATTTTATTACAATGTTTTGGAGGTCATCCGGTTTTCGAGATAAATGCCGAAAACCGTCCTGAAATGTAGTTTTGGAACACATATTTTTCGACGTTTCCTTGATTTACCCGAAAACGGTTAGTCATATCAAAATATCGGTTCTTACCAAAAATGTTCCATATTAAATTTTCAATCGCTGATAAGATAGGACAGATTTGAGATAGGATCAATACCACCAAAGTTATAGCGCCTTAAATGTTTAAATGTCATGATAATACATTGATTCAGTTCGGTCCAAACAACGGATCATGCCCTGCAACTTGTTGCGAATCGTTTTTGTAACAAGTTTCGGAACAAGGAAGAACAAATTGGACAGGACGTTTCGTAGTCTTGTCTACATCGTCTATGAATGTGACTAAAGCTTTTGTATGTGTGGTAACAGACGCAGAACCGCCTCCAGCAAGTTACACGAAGGAGCGTCGTCGATCCTCCATCTGTCGGGCTATGAGGGATCCGGATGAGATCCTCCGGAGTCTGAAAGCTGTCAAAGGAGAGCTACTCGGTCGGTCCGGCTCTTTCTCCAGACGAGCCTCAAGTAAGCCTGATACTTAGTCTCTAGTTCTATAAGTTGAATAAAGCTATTTTTTGTAAGATTTTCTACACTGAAAATTAATCTGTAATGAGAATTGATTTATAATTTCTAGTTGTGAAGATATTCTATGATCCGTAAACCCTTCAATATGACTCACAACGCTCTCTCTCGGACATTTTAGATAATAACTAATCTCATATTGCTCTCAAGCAGGAACGTAACCATGATTTGATTTTGCGAGGGGGCTCTTATGATTGTTTATAAACCTCACAACTCCTAACCTATCGTTAATATTGATACTTTTAACATTTTCTGTAGAGATATTGTGAAACTCTTCTTATTTAATATAAAAAAAAGTATGTTTTTTTTTTTTTACTTAAAGTAGAGTCCCGCTAATCCGGACACCGATTATCCAGACATCCGGACGGGATTTAAAAAAAACTAATTAAAATTTAGTAAACTAAAAATTTAATTTAGCGAGCGGTAAGTACGAAAATAATTCAAAGAGAGGGTTTGACTTGACTTACTCAGTTGGCTACGAGGAAAAAGTGCTGACAAAGAAGATGGCGCGCTAAATATTTTTAAAAAAATATTTTAAAATATTCATTATGTGCATTTTATAGCAAATTCCGTTTAATCCGGACTTTCGGTGATTCGGACAGGGTCCGGTCCCATCTAGCCCGGATTGGCGGGACATACAGTGTCTATTTCACAAAATATATGAGATATGGGAGTACTTTCAGTATTGCTACCATCTCCAGCCAAACACTCTATTGTTCCGTCGTGGCTTAGGATGGTAGCAATAGCGAAGGTACTTTCATATTTTATATATATTTTGTGAAATAGACAATATTTAAAAAAACATACGTTTTCATTATTATTTATCGTTGATATGTCATAAAAAATTCGAACCTTTCCTAATCAAGGGATAAGAGTTATATAATCTCCAGTGAATGATAATTATTATCTTTTTTGGTGATGGCTCATATTTGCCAATCCATCCTTTTTTATGAATATTTATTTTTGTGATTAAAAGTGATTTTATGTTAAGACAATAGTTGGATTCGGATCCCGACTAGCTAAATCAACAATGAATATTATCAATAGGATTTACATAAATTGTAAAAAAGCGCTGATTGTTCGAGAGATATGAGAGTACACAAATGAAAATGAATATTCAATTGAAATCCACTTCATAAGGCTAAGGCGAACATTATAATGATATTATCGTTATGTTTTATGCTATCCGATAGTGATTAGTTGATAAGAACATAATGCATTACACATTTACAGGCACATTTATAACAAAAATTGCAAAATATTTTGATATAAATAATGTTTTGTTTTACAAATTATATTCATTCCTTTTTCTTCAGTCAATTTTTTGATTCAAGAAAATTATTCTTTTTTTTTTTGTTTTCTCTTACAGTTCAAGAATATTCAAAAGTATATAATATAATTTACGTTATATTATCAGAAAATTTAAACGTACGCATTTATATCTGATTCAGACACAAACAAATTATATTTGTGGCTTACCGGAAGAACGAGTTTTAAACTTTTGCAGTTAAGAGGCTTACACTCCTCAGTTGTCAAAAAGAATAATAGTTGTTATTATGAAAATGTGTATCTTTTGAAATATTGAAAAAAAAATTTTTGTATTGTAACCATACAAAAAATTATACACTTTACCTATTATTCCTGGAACTGTGTTATGAAATGCCTAATTGCCGTTCGAAGTGTTGAATATTAAGTTTTAACGTTATGTAGGATAGACACAAGGGTTTTATCCCCCCCCCCCCCCCCCCCCGCAAAAAAATAGATATAAATATATACGTATGTATATACTCGTTTTTTTTTGGTAAGCTACATATTCTTATGCGTACATATCCATAAAATTATCCAAATTTTTCCATCTTTATCCAAGTTTTTCCTCAATATAGGTGTGGGTCGACCCAGGATGTATCTTTTACCTAATTTCTTCGAAGAAATACAAACGCGGGGTCAAAACATTTTAAAAATCTAAAAAAAGGGTACAGAAAGTTTTAAAAAAAAAAAAAAAATGAGATTTAAAATTTATTTAGGTTTACTTTTCAGTAAAAAAAGACGGAAAAAATGTCCCTAATTTGTTTCGGAAGATATGAGCTGAAAAAATGTTAAAACATATTGTTGAGGGAGTTCAGAGTTGAGGAAAGCTTCAGGGGATGTTTAGGGTATGCTAACTTTTACGTATCTTGCGGTAGAAAAAGTTTTGTCAGAAATTTGATATTGTGTTTTCACCGGAATTTCATGTTTTGCGGCCTTATAATTTCAAAATGTTCTATCCGTTTGTCTATGAACACTATAAGTCCATATAGAATGAATATATCGACATAAATCCCCTTTCAATTTTCAGCCATAGCGGCTTGAAGTAAGGGAGGAGCCCTCCAAAGAGGTATTGACATGAAATTTAATATGAAGATTCAACGATTGATTTTCAAGCAAATCGGTCGACTGTTTTCTTATGGGAGAGTGAAACCTTAGTTAATTTTTTGAGACTGGGGAAGTACATTGCTGGTGAGTTAACGTCGACCTTTTTTTTTACTTATTTAGGTTCTATGTCCTGGGTTCGACACTATATTGGTACATTAGTTGAGTTCTTGAACACCTGAGTTAACATAAGCTAAACCTAACATATATTTCCTGATATAGTTTTGAATGTCTCCCATCTTGTTTCTATTTATTTCTCTTTCTCATTGAATTTTTACCTCCTCTGTCTTTCTCTTTCTCTCTTTCCCCCACCACACCACTCTTCTGCCATACTCCATGATGAGTAGCAGACAAAAAGTAACACCAAGGTAAGACAGACACACACAACTCTCTCTCTGTCTCTGTTTAGCATTTCTCTCTGTCTGTCTATTTACTGTTATTTTATTTTATTTTAAATGCAATTTAAAAAAAAGAAGACTGTTTGCTATTAGTGAAACGGGTCCACAGAATCAGTGTTTGCTTGCCTACTCAGTGCCTGAACATTATATTTAATTAGGGAAGGATTGGCCAAGGAGAATGAGAATAATAGGAAGAAGGAGAGATGAGGCTTCTGGTCGATACAACAAACTTGTAGAATTTCTGCCAACCTTTCGGCACTGAGTTTATCTTCTTCAGGGCCTTTATTGACATTATACATTATTAGTGAGTACTCCGGCTGAAAGTACTCGAAAACACCCACAGAACAGCCAATAAAGCCCGGTATGAAGTAGAAAACCTCCGAGACGGTGATGTCACAGCCATTTTTCAAATGGAGCTGAAAAACCGTTTCGAGACGTTATGCCCGGAAGATCTATCAGTAGATCAATACTGGGCCACCATTGAAGAAGGCGTAAGAGAGGTCGCAGGGAGCACTGTGGGTATCAGGAAGAAGAAGGTCAAGAAGTGGTTTACGCTTGAGTGCCAAGTGTCCGTGGAAAAAAGGAGGGCACTGAGGATTCGATATCTACAGAAGCCGTCTGACCCCATTCTCAAAGAGCAACATGCCATTGCAAGGAAAGAAGCGCAGAGAACCCTAAGGAGAGCCAAAAGGGAGTACAGGATGGGTCAGTTGGAGGCCATACAAAACGCATGGGAACATGGGGCGACCAAAGAATTCTACCGGGACATCAGGAGTGAGAAACGAGGGTTTCAACCGAGGATGTTCCAGATGAAGGATAAGTCAGGACAAATGGTGGCAGGAAGAAGCGAAATCTTGTCAGTCTGGAAGGAGTACTTTCAAGAACTGCTCAACCGCCAGGAACCGCGGCATCCAATCCCAAACTGCACTTCACCCACTCCCGAGGTAGAAATAGAGGCGCCTGACCTTCTAGACGTAGAACTTGCCATCAGCAAGATGAAGAATGGGAAGGCTCCAGGAATGGATAACTTGCCAGCCGAATTATTTAAGAAGGGAGGAAAAAATCTGGCAGAGGTTCTTTACCAACTCATTGTAAAGATATGGAGAGAGGAAAGAATACCCGAAGCTTGGAACACGAGCCTGATATGTCCCTTACTGAAAAAAGGAAGTAGGACCGAATGCTGCAACTACCGGGGCATATCGTTATTGTCAGTGGCGTATAAGGTCCTCTCAAGAATCCTCCTAACGAAGCTGACCCCCCACTCTGAAAGCATCCTTGGAGAGTACCAAGCGGGCTTCCGACGTGGAAGAGGCACTTTGGACCAGATATTTGTTCTCAGACAAATTCTGGAAAAGCAATGGGAGATGCAACAGGATACCCATGCACTATTCATAGACTTCCGAGCTGCTTATGATTCAATACATCGGAAAAGTTTGTGGGCTATGATGAGAGAATTTAAATTCCCGGAAAAACTCATAAGAATGGTAAAGGCATGTATCGAAGGAGCAAAAAGCAGAGTTATGGTCCAAGGAGAACTTTCGGAGCCCTTCGATGTTATGAGTGGCCTCAAGCAAGGTGACTGCCTCTCCTCTCTCCTGTTCAACCTGGCCCTTGAGCGAGTGATAAGGCAGGTGATGAGGAACGAGGAAGGCACCCAGATAGCCGGAGAAAACGGAGTCCTGGCGTATGCGGATGACGTGGCCTTCTTAGGAAACAGCCCAGAAGAAGTTAAAAGTAAGGCGGGAAAACTACTTAAGCACAGCTGCAGAGTAGGGCTGGAAGTTAATGTCGACAAGAGCGAATACCTTATAGTCAGTAAGAATATTCATCTGGAGCAGAAATTAAATGTGGGGACCTTCTCCTTCCCAAGAGTTGAGAACTTCAGGTATCTCGCGTCCACGGTAACTAGCATCAACTCGATGTTGGAGGAGGTGGACAGAAGACTTCTGCAGGCCCAAAGAGCGTATTTCTCTGTCATCAAGCTGCTACGGTCCAGAGCCTTGTCAAGGAACCTGAAGTATAGGATCTACAGCTCCATGGTAAAGCCCGTTCTGATCTATGGGTGTGAAACCTGGACCTTGACCTCACATCTGGAGAAACGTTTCCAGACGTTTGAAAATAAAGTGCTGAGGAAGATAGCAGGTCCGGTCAAGGATAGAGAAACCCAAGAGTGGAGGATCAGAACCAACAGGGAGCTGAGGGACATCTTCTGGCAACACCCGACCGTAGTTGCAGATATGAAATCACGGCGCTTAAGATGGGCTGGACACGTGATGAGAAGCGGACAGCAGACAGCCATAGGACGCATCATGGACGCTCAGGTCCAAGGAGCCAGATCACGAGGAAGACCAAGGCTGAGGTGGGCTGACCTGGTGAAGAAGGATGCTGTGGAACACCACGTGGTGAACTGGCGACCGGTGGCGCACGACAGATCGAGATGGAGAAGGCTAGTGTGGGCGGCTAAGGATCTTCAGGGTTCGTCGCCAACGGAGTAAGAGTAAGTAAGTATTATTAGTGAGTCCATCAACAAATAACATTTTAATTATTTACACCAAAACAAACTAAAATATTATATCTAAACAAAATTATAATTGTATGTGTCTAAATATAATATTTTAGTTTTTTTTTAAATGTAAATAACTTAAATATTATTTGTCGGTTTAGTCACAATTAGTTTTAATGTCATATCTTTACTCAAATCTAGGATACATCAACTCAATAATGTATCATGTCAAACTGATCCAGAAGAAGGCACACTCAGTGACCAGAAGGCGGGGGAGAGTAGCCCCAGAGAAGTGTTATATATAAACTAAATTCTCCCACCAGACGGGATTCGAACCCGCAACCGAGGTGAGTTCATGCAACCAAAGCTCTACACTTGGCAGAACTTCTACAAGTTTGTTTTTATCGACCACAAGCCTCATCTCTTCTCCTTCCTATTATTTTTAATCCTCCAATTTTTCTTTTCCGATTCCTTTTGTCATTTTGTATTGATTATTAATATTTTATATTACAGTAAAACCTCGTTATAAATCTTCTCTTCGTCATAACCGAGAAATTACTGAATGCAATAGTTTTTTTCAGCAGTATTCATTTTTTTTTTAAACAATGCCAATGATAAACAAAACATAAAAATATATATTTGCAAAACGTATACAACATATTGAGCGATGGTCCCGAGCCTGTTAGATGTCAAAGACAACTTTTAAGAATCAACTATAGAGTAGGGCTCATGCCCACCATAACAACCAAAGAGCGCTCTGGTAGCGACAGTGGCCTCATAGTTAAAGCCCGGGCATGTTCACAATACCTAACTATAATATTATAAAAAATAGCTGTAATACAGTTGGGTTTTGAAAATTTCAAATAAGGGAGGATGGGTCTCGAAAATTAATTTATTTATTTTGTTTCACTGGTATTTCTTCCATGCGGGAGAAATGTTGTAATTTTTAACTTTATATTACTTATATATTAATGTATTTTATTTTTATTTATTTATCTTTTCGTGTATAATAAGAAATAGGTATATAAATAATGTTATTGTTTTTTATATTATTTTTTACCCGGAAGGGAGTTCTTTCTACAAAATAAAACTCTTCCCTCGACGGGATTCGAACCTACAATCATGGTGATACCCTGCGAGCAAAGCCCTGTGATCTATCCCTCACGACAACCATGGCCCCTCACAGCTATATTATTTGCCCCATTTATTTTTGGGGTCTTTCTTTACCTTTACAACCAAATAACGTTACGAATAACGTTGCAAGGTAAATAGAGAGAGGTAGAGTTAAAGTTAATAAAGCTGTAAAAAAAAAAATATATAACGTATATATATAATTATATCAGAATCTCCTTATACAACACAAAATTGACCGAAAATGATATAATGAACTGAATAAACAGAGGATTAAAGCTGGCAAAACTTTATAGTGAGGTTTTACTGTATTAATTTTACTTTAAATAATATACCCCCTTTTTCTAACAATTTCCTAAAATGTCTATTTTATTTTTTGTGTTAAACTTTTTGGGTAAACAGTACAATATTCAACATTTCCTCTTTCAAGATAAACTTAAGAAAGTTGTAAAAAAACTAAGTTAGGATATCCTAAGTATACAATGGATAATTTAAGTATTGGCACATCAAAAGTATTTTTTATTTATTTAAAATAATAAATTGATTTAATACACCAAAAGCATGTTGTTATGTTTTAATAATCATAATAATTCATATTTTAAAAAAAATTAGTTATATCCTGTGCTGCATGAAAAGGGCCAAGGAAAAAGCTGATATTGAAAGAGGTCATTCCTCAAAAAAGATAGTCTTTGCAATGGAATATCTAAAGAAGAAGTAAGAAGTTTGGGGAATATTGGGAGGGAGGTGGGGGGGGGGGGGGGGGGGGAGGGGCATGTTTTAGTCTATTTGCCTGAAAACAAAGAAAGATTCCACCCCGAAATGGCTTAGAAAGAATGTTAAATAAAAAATGTCTCGGAATGAAACATTTTTAAACAATGAAAGTGAATAATTATATTTTTTTTGGGGGTGAAATATAAGGAAATTTCGATTTTTGTCAATACTTTTTTCATCTGAAAATTAATATTTTTCTCTCGCAGTTTCAAACAAAATTTATATATATATATATATATATAAATGTTTATTTTTTCAAATATAACGAAGTGCTTTTTGTTAATTAAATTATTTTCATCATTTAAATTAGACAAAAAAAAATATCGGTATGGCCAACATTTTTTGATCCACTGTAGCTTTGTTTTATAAATTTGAAATTTATAGGAGGGAATTGGTGAATATTGTATTAATTGCTGGAACATGCTATTAATATTTACACAACTCAAAAATATGCACACATTTAACAAAATCTTGTTAATTTCTCATTGAGTCTTATAGGAGTGGGATTGATTTATGGGATTATATCAAAGTTTAAAAGCTGTTCGCTTTAAGATCAAATTAAAATTACGTTAAGGCACTGCGTATTAATTATGATAGTGAAATTGATTGTTGTTTTCATCTTCTTTCATAGAATATTCATATAATATATTATATATTTTTTAAACCTATTGTAAATAATATGATTTCTATATATTAGAAAAAATATTAGGTGAAAATTAATAATAATTATTATAAGAATAAGGATAGACTAGCTGAATAGGGCTGGTTTAGAGAGCTTACTTCTGGCCTGGCCTGCCTTCGCAAAACTACCTTTAACCAAAAGAGATTCTATTGAGAAAATAGATTCAAATTTTCCAAAAGACAATTTCTTTCGACTTATGTTGATAGACGTTTTATTTCCCCAGATATTCGAAGTCTGTGTGTCTGTCTGTGAACACGATAACTCCCCATAGAATGAGGGTATTCAGAACACTGTAAGGTCGACATCTATTAATTTTCCGCATAATCGGTCGATGGGTAATGAAAAATCAGAGAACAATGGCTCGACTCAAATGAATGTATCGACAGAAAATTTACTATGAGGATTCAGAAGACAATATGTAAGTCAAATATTGAGTTTTAGCCCAAACGGTCGATGGGCTTTGGAGGGAGAGCGAAAACTTAATTGATTAATTCATGCTGGGGAAGTACATCTCCGGTGATTCACATTTTTTTATAATTTTTTTTATAAATTGTTATTTTAATATTTACAGTTTCACATTCGTGATGTAGAATTATTTTTCTGTACCGATGGATATAAAATCAATGTTTTTATTTATATTATCTGGATAAAGATAGTTTTGCAAATTCACGCCTTAAGTGTATGTTTGGCAGTTTGTTCAAAAAGCTACAATTTATGTTCTGTGTTATGCTTAATGTGGAATTTTGCTCTTAATGTGTTTTTATTTATTTATTTTTTTGTTGGCAGGAGATTTTGTATTTTATGGATGTAATTACAACTAAAATGAACATATCTGATGCAAATAAGTGTCATTTAAAAAAAGCATGCTTTCTTATGTTATTTTTGAAAAGCTGTTCAACATTTCGGAGCACCTCATTGCAATTAAGCTCAATTATTTTAAAATATGATTTTCAGATAATAATTACATTACATGAGGTGAGTTGGTGCAAGTGCAGACCAAAATTGCCAAAGATGGACTTCGAACATTGTGCTTGTTTATTTTCTAGTTTTATTAATAAAAAATTTTAACAGAGGACCAGTTATGCACTTGCTTAGTGCATTAAATCTTGACTAAGGCCTTAATTTATTACTTGATTCACTTAAAACTAACGTTGGGGCAAGAGCCTATATTATCTGATTAATATAAATTCTAAAACTGTTTGAAATTTTGAATTCTGATGAAATTTTCATTAGTTATAATTTTTACTAGTGCCCTCTAGTGGCTTGTACCCTGAAGAGAGCGAGTTTCAATGCGTATCTCACAGATGGCAGCAGCAATGAATATTTGAGGCCTACTCACTTGCCCCGACTTACCATACCTATTATGAAACCTCCTTCCATGGGTGCATACTGCAAACCGAACTGCATGCATCTGTATATTTTATTTATTATTTTTTAACTTATATTTCTGGTAACAATAAATTGGATTTTAAATTCAGTCATACTAAATGATATTTATACTAGAAAAAACAGTTTATCTCAGAGTTACTAACCCAAAACATATATTACTTGAAAATTACACAAATATAGTTTACCTTAGTAAACAAAAACATTGTTGGTTCATCTAACTTATTATGCTGAGTTTCTTCGTTTTCTTTAAATTGATAATAGTTTTGGAGTATATTTAAATTTGATATCAATAGATAATATCCTACAAATAAATTTCATTCAGTTGATTTACTATTTTAATTGTATTTATTATTTAAAACATATTTTCGCTTTGTTAATTATTTATTGTTATTATTATTATTGTAGAAGCTGGGAGTGTGGTGGCTGAACAGAAGAAGTGGAACCTAGATGCGGGGCACTCCAGCGACGAGGAAGACAAATGGAGGTAACGTCAAACTACTCGTATACTCGGTTCTTTGAGAGGTCCGCCCTACTCACTTTATTGTTTGCTAATGTGTGTAATGTAAGTGTAATGTCCTGTAACCGCCCTTTTTCATCATTCAATGGGTGGAAAAATAATTTATATGAGCTTGTGTACTCATTTTGTACTTCCTCTGCTATTTGAAGTATAGGGGAAGTTATTTAATCGGTCAGAAATTTGAGTTTTTCACCGAAATTTCATGTTTTCCTACTTCTGGATTCCATAAACGATAAAAAAAAAATCATGTCTGTCTGTGAACACGATTTAATTTCCTGAAAGAATTAATGTAATGTGATGCAGAACCCTATAAGGGTGACACTATTGATATCCAGCCAAAAGGAAGGAGTTAGAGGTGGACGACATCTATTAATTTTCCGTGAAACCAGCCTAAGGGAAGGGAGTATCTGAGGAAGGAGGCTCGACTGTATCGAAACAAAATTTAGTAAGAGGATTCAGAAGCCCCTGTATGTCAAATATTGATTTATAGCCCAAACGATTGGTTTTGGAGGACTGAGCAAAATTTAATTGATTATTTCGTGCTGGGGAAGTACATTGACGGTGATTTACTGATTTTTTTATCATTTGTTTCTACTTAAGCTCCTCTTCCTCATGTGACATCACATTTACTTATAGTTTTTTCCACCATATCTGTTTTATTCCCTCTACCGTTCTTCTAGTCTTACTGCCAAATATGGTCTATCCAAAGCCATAAAATCTTAAATTTTAATGTCTTAAATAACCATTGTTATAATAAACCATTTATAGAGAAGGTATATTCAGTAACCATTGTGTTGAACCTGGGAGACGCTTAAATGTTCGGTCCCATAATTCAAAAATAATAAAGAAAGAAAAGCAAATTAAATGGAAATTAACAATATATATTGGTATGTAAGAAACATAAAGAAAATAACATAAATAATTTTAGAATGTTCATGAAAAAATAACATAAAATAAAATTATACTGCACAAGTGTACTAGCAATTATTGGCCAATAATAAACTAGAATAAATACCGGTGGGAGGCCCCAGTTTCGTCCAAAATTCTCAGAAAATGTTCTGAGGGTCTCGATGTAGAGACAGGCCACAGTCCTGGTAGTGGCGGCGTACAGGTGCTTGGACCTTACTGGATGAAAGTAGATGCATGTGTGCAGTGTAGGGTGCCCACCTCACTGGTCAGGAGTAGATGGAATACTGCCCTCTCTAGGCTTATCATAGGTAATCCTCTCCTATGTTTATAGAGATGGCTTCTAGGGGGTGGGGTCTTTTTTATAAATAAAAATACTCATCTCGAGTTTACAAAATATAAAAAAAAACAATACACTAAATTTAAATTAAAAGAAAATTATTTTCTGGCGCAAACATATTGTTATATTAAACTATCTAAGGAGAAGGGTCTTCAATAACCAATTGTAAAATAAACCGTTGAGAGAATGCGTCGTAATGCTTTAAATAACCATTGATAAAAAATGACGGGAATGTAATAAATAAGGCCCAGTTTTTTACCTATTTCAGATACTCAATAAAAAAAAAAAGAAAATGTGTACTTCTTTTTTTATTTTTCAAAAGTGAGTGATAATATATTTATTTGTGTAATATTTTGAAAGTTATATAAAATAAATATAAACAAAGAACTTGTTTGACTTTTATATTGTCTAATTCTACAAAAATATATATATACATAAAGTGTACCGGTGACATTTTGAACTTTGTGCTCAAGATGACGTAATCCAAAACCGGTACACTTTATGTACATATTTTTGCGGAGTTGAACCATATACAAGTTAAATAAATTCTTTGTTTTTATTTACTTTATTAGTTTTCCACTACATCGACACAGATCGCGCAAATGTATCCTGACAATGATATATTACATTAACTTACTCAATTTTTTTTCTTACATTCAAATAAAATGTCTGTTTTTTTGTGACAGGAATTTTACGAATTAAAGTAATTAAAATATTTTACATAAGATACTCAGTGCATGGGAAGTTGAGCATATCAGTTTTACAATTCGACAACTAAAGATGTTTGCTATTCTCTGTGAATGCTTACAAAAACACTCAATGAATCTCTCTATTTTTTGTAGCACTAAATCTGAAGTCAAGTCGCTCGGACCAGGCCAGATCCAACCTCGGGGATATCAGCTCAAAGCAGGTTAGTAGATTTGCATTATGTCTTACTATAATATACTAGATATACATATATATATTATAAACCTCAAGATCGCGAGTTGAAACACGGCCGAAACCCTCGTTAAAGGCCCCTAACCTTGTAGGTAAATAAAAATTTCACTAGATAGCCGAAAGAGCGCTCTGGTAGTAGACGATATGACCTTATAGTTAAAGCCCGGGCATGAGTCACAATAACTAACTATACCTGGCATTGTCTGAACTACCATGATATTGCAATCGTGAGGAATAAATACGAATATGATATTTCATGGGCAGAAGATTGAAAATGGCATGAAAAATAGTAACATTTCTCGACAAGGCCAGGCGTCTTTATCTTCTTCATATATGAAGTGTCAGAACGTAAGATCACATAACTAATAATTTTTCTGAAACATAATTTTCAGTTATCTTAAAATTACATGCTTCTCTACCGGCTAACTGAGAAATCACTAATTTTAGGAATACTGCTCCCTATCGGGACAAAACAGTAAAAATTGTAACTGAAATATGAATTTTGTTGGGGTGTGTAAAGAGAATTTGAATGTACAATAATATACTCGTATGGCAGCTATATTATTCTCGCATATATTTTCTGAGATTCAGAACATACTTAGTACAGAGGATTCAGAAGTCCCAGTACATATCAATCTCTGTTTTCTAGCCGAAACGGTCGATTGGTGTTAGCGTGAGAGCCAACACTTATTTGATTAGTTCATCCTGTTATAAAGAATATTTGCTGGTGATTCATCTGCTTTCTTTTTTTTCTGTTTTTTTAGTATCTACATAAACTCTTCAATATTTAATAATATATTTTTAAATATTTATTTCCGTTATACCATAACATGGTAATAGGATAAGTCATAAGAATGTTTACATTAAAAAAGCTTATAATTTAGATACGTACTTGAACAGATATAGCTTCTTTGAGTCTCACGCACATGAATTAGAATTAACAATATGTACTACTAAAAAGTAAAAATAGATAAATAAATACTTGAAAGTATGATTACAAAAATAATAATACTATACAGTATATAAAAAATACAGTTAATACATTTTTTAATTAAATTAAAATTAAGATAATAATTCTTTATAACTTTTTCGGAAGTGACTTTTTCACGACGACATTTCGGGACGTTCTTACGTCCCTCCCTTCCTCAGGTCACAATGTGCGAAATATATATAAATGAAAAAAAGGTATTAAATTCTAATAAAAATGCATACAAGAGAAAAACAAGAAAAATAAATTAAATGGACTTGAAAAATAAAATAAAACTTCTTTATTTAATATATTGTCTAATTTCACTAACTATATATACATGGGAGTACTTTCGGTATTTCTACCATCCTCAGCCAAAAGCATAAGAGATAAGACAAAGTTAATTTTCAGAATGTCAGCCTCTCGAGGAACCCATTACCCTCCCTACTGGTGTTCCCCATGACGTCAGACATTCCTAACTAAGCTAAATTGTCAAGCTGTGAGATATTTTATGACAAGGCGGTCCCCATATTTCAAATGTGTGACCCCTTTTAAGGTCTAGGTATAAATATATTTATATAATTTACAGTATAATAATTTTAATTAAGTTGTAACTGGAACCAATTATTTTTGATTTGTTAATGTTATATTATTCGCCTGTTCATTGTTAATGCTTTATACCTAGACCTTAGAAAGGGTCACACATTTGAAATATGGGAACCGCCTTGTCATAAAATATCTCACAGCTTGACAATTTAGCTTAGTTAGGAATGTCTGACGTCATGGGGAACACCAGTAGGGAGCTGTTGTCATACCTTTCGGTGGATACCGTCGTCACTGGCTGCTGGTCGAGTACTGTGGGCGAGCGCTTTCGATGTAAAGACATCATCTTCAAGCCACTGTTAATGTTGTACCTCTTATGCTTTTGGCTGAGGATGGTAGAAATATCGAAAGTACTCCCATGTATATAGTTAGTGAAATTAGACAATATATTAAATAAACAAGTTTTATTTTATTTTTCAAGTCCATTTGAATTATTTCACAATATCTCTGCAATAATGTCAGTTTTCAAAAATAAATTAGTATATAAATAATAAAAAAGAATGATTAAAACGTAGATTCAACAGTCCTATAAGAGGATATCTATGCAGGTACTCTGGCAAATTTTTTTTTTTTTTAAATACAGCTATTTATCAAATAATGTTTCTGAATATAAAACACAATTTTTTTATTATGGTTATTTTATTATTTTTAAACAAATAGAAAAAAATCATTTTCCGAATAGAACGTTTCCTCTAACATAAAGATTTTTAGTTGAAGTTTAAATTTTCTTATTTTTTCTGTGCGCCTTCTCCTGAAGGGGGGGGGGGGTGGGGGGGGGGGGACATTAATTCCTTTATGAGTTATACTTTTTTCAAAAAGAGAGGAGCAATGTTTAGTTATTCGAAAATATACTTTCTTCCTGGTGTCGTAATCCTAGTATGAGGGAAAATATTTTTATTTTTTCGAATAACCATTAATGTTTCAAATATAAACAGCGCAGGTGAAGGCAGAATATTAAGTTTTTTAATTAATTCTTTGCATCTTGTTCTTTGAGTAATATTGTTTGTTATTCTTAGTGCTTTCTTTGTTCAATTTACTATTAATAATATTGTATTAATAGTATTATCAATGTATTTATTTGTATTGTGTTCTGTTAAGGTGGTCAAGTGGAGATAAAGTTGAGTCTGCTAATGACCAAGGGACAGCTGGAGGTTGAGGTAATCTCCGCCAGGGGGATCAGAGGCGAGCCTCCAGGTAACTTTTAAATTACTTCTCCAGTTATACGAAGGATAGGGGAAGTTATGTAATCGGAGTTTTCAATGGAAATTCATATTTTCCAAAAAAAAAAAGTCTGTGAACACTTAATTTCAAAAATAAATTAAAAAAAAAAAGTCTGTCTGTATGTTTATGAACACGATAACTAGCTCCCGATTACGTGAATTTATCGACACCAAATGTTATTTGTGTAACCAAAACCCTCTAAGGAAGACATCTATTGATTTTCAGCCAAATCGGTCAAAGGGCAGGAGGCTTGACATGAAAACTGCAATAAATGCCGTTGTAAAGAATGTATTGACACGAAATTTCATTTGTCATATCAAAGCCCTGTAAGGACGACAGCTATTAATTTTCAGCGGAATCAGCCGAAGGGGAGAAGGGATCAGACGGGAGGCCTCAACACCAATATTCAAATATCTGCCTATCTGAAATTTTATATTAAAATTCAAACCCCCATAAGGATAACAAACCCCCTATTCATGTAGTTACAGCCCGGGCATGAGCCATGATAACTAACTAGCTAACTGCCGATGTAATGAATGTACCGATAAAAAATTTAGTATGAGGATTCAGGAGCCATGGTTCTAAACGTTCGATTGGCTTTGGAGGATGACTGATTCTTGCTGGGGAAGTATATAGCCAGTGAGTTGACGATTCCACAACTAAGGAATTAGTTCCTGGGAACGGAGCTAGAAGTATATAGCCAGTGAGTTGACGATTCCACAACTAAGGAATTAGTTCCTGGGAACGGAGCTAGAAGTATATAGCCAGTGAGTTGACGATTCCACAACTAAGGAATTAGTTCCTGGGAACGGAGCTAGAAACTATCATAACTTTAACTACTTTTTTTTTTTTTTTTCGTTTAGAGTCCATTCAATACCTGTGATGAACGACAATTGAAATCATGAAATCGTCTATTTTTCATGACTCAAATTTCGGGTCATAGAGAGAGACTATATTCCTTATTATTATTAAATGTGTATTAATTAATGTTCTCCTAACGGAACCCTTCAGTGTGTGATCTGACCAATACCTCTCTGTAATATATTTTGCTTGGCTGTTTTTGCAGATACGTACGTGAAGACGTACCTGCGGGAGGGAGACCGATGGTTGCAGAAGAGAAAGACACGTGTGATACGCCACTGTCTGACGCCTCAATTCCGCCAGACCCTCCGCTATGCCGCTTGTGACATTTCCGGCCGTTGTCTTCTGGTGATGCTCTGGTCGAAGGCTCGGGGTTTCGAGTCTAACGTGGGTCTCGGGGGTGCGGAACTCGGTTTGGAGTCTCTCACCCTCTCTCAACTCACCCTTGGCTGGTACCCACTCTTCCCCATACACACTCTCGGATCTGACTCCAACGATTCTCCTTGAACTGGGAAAATTGTTTTTCTTTTATTTTTTTTTTGTTTAAGTGAAACTTGTATCGTAACATCATTAATTTTTCTTATTTTTTAATATGCACAAAATTCTACCTCTAAATTGAATATAATTCAAAAGTCGAAAAAGTGCAGTAGTTTTACGAATATTGAGAAAAATATGGGAGCAAAAACTTTTATGTCGACTTAATACAAACGTATTGCATATCTTTGGAAAGCTAAAGAATTCAGAAATAGAAATATTTTGGTTTTAGGGTTCAAGATACTAGACACAAATAAATAAAGGCGTTTTTACTCCCGAAACATAACATCAAGACACCTGGTTATTTAGATAATATCTTTGAAAAGTATATAAGTTTCACATAATTAAGTGTTCTTGGTACACTTGCTCTTTTTTTGTACAGGGTAGCTCGGAACAATTTGTTTAGTGTAGAGCAGTTTTGTACAATCTTGTCTGGTTAACATGTTGGACAATATCCGTGATTGAAAAAATACACAACTATAATTAAAGAAATAACATGGTTGTTTAAAAATGTAAATAATTAATAATGTATGATCTGATACATTCAGCTGTTGGATAGCTTCCTTCTTCAATTTGTTCTTAAAAAAAAAAAAGATACAATAGTGTGCAAAGTACCATAAATTATCCCAACTACCCTGAGTGACGTCATGCCATGAAAATGTTTATATTTTCATCATTCAACAAAATGAAAGTTTTTTTGTTTTAATTTGAACAAAATTATAAGTTATATTCTTTATAATATATTGTAAGCGCACACTTTTTCAAATATGAAAAATTGCCTTTTTAGCCATTTATGTTACCTTGTTTCATCTCTTTGTAGCCACTTATGTAACTTATTCCATGTCGTTCGAGAGCCTCAAGTACCTTGTTTCATGCTTTTGAAGCCACTCATGTACCTTGTTCCATGTCATTTGAGCTCTCCATGTACCTTGCCCCATATTCTTATAGCCACCCATTTACCTTTCTTCATGTTTTCATACCCACTTATGTAATTTGTCTCATGCAATTTAGCAACTCATGTATCTTGTTCCATATACTTTTGGTCACTCATGTATCTTGTTCTAGGTCCTTGTAGCCCCTCATGTACCTTGTTCCAGGTTGTATGAACCTTCCATGTACTTTGTCCCATACACTTATAGCCACTCAATTACCTTGTTGCATGTCTTTATAGCCACTCATGTAATTAGTTTCATGTACGTAACTGTAGCCACTACCCCCCCCCCCCCCCCCCCCCCCCGCACTGTATCTTCTGAACGTAACTGTAGCCACTACCCCCCCCCCCCCCCTGCACTGTCTCTTCTGTACGTAACTGTAGCCACTATCCCCCCCCCCCCCCCCCCCTGCACTGTCTCTTCTGTACGTAACTGTAGCCACTACCCCCCCCCCCCCCCCCCTGCACTGTCTCTTCTGTACGTAACTGTAGCCACTACCCCCCCCCCCCCCCCCCCTGCACTGTCTCTTCTGTACGTAACTGTAGCCACTACCCCCCCCCCCCCCCCCCCCCCCTGCACTGTCTCTTCTACTTGTGTAAGTACTTTTACAAATAAAAAAAAGAAATATTAATGTAAGATACTTCAATGTGCCTCTTTTTATCCTAATAAATATATATTTCATATTTACTGTATATTTCAAACAAAGTTCTCAATATTTGTTGTATGTATTCTGTTTCAAGTAATGTGATATCACTCCTCATTATATTATATATTTATATAATCAATTTTGATTATAAGTAGGTAATTATTTTTTGAAGTCATATCCTAAAGATATCACATTTTAAAAATGTATTTTTTATTAGTAACACAATTTACGATACTAGGTGATGTACGTTAGTTAGATGATTTTACGTTTAATTAATAATATAAGTATTATATTTATATCATTTTATGTATCTAAGTATAAATAATCACCAAAGATGTGGTAGATTAACTATGAAATTGAGAACCAAGCAAGCTAGAAATAGTCCGCTTCAATATGTTGAAAGTTGACTTTTTTTTTTTTTTTTTTTGAGATTTGTAGATGAATGCATTTTTGGAAACTATAGAAAATAAGGTGTTGGAAAAACAATGTTTTTATAATCCCATCGGGCAAAATGTTCGTTTTTCTTTCTTTTGAACGGATAATCTTTGGAGATGAAAAAAAGTTTAAATAAAAAAAAAAATGTTCTCCATTAAATTCTCTACAAAAATGTTTTCTTATGTGCAATGATTATGGCGCAATCTTGGCTCAATATGTCGGTCTAAAAAGGAGTGCAACTCAAAGTCCATGCCAGTATGTTATGTTTAAATAAAGAAAAGAACTATTTAAATTATTGTCTATTTCACTAAATATGTAGAAATTGGAGTAATTTTGATACTGCTAGCCAATACTGTACTCGTACTTGTTAAGTCGTGGCTGAAGAAGATACAACTACCGAAAGTACTCTCATATTTAGTGAAATAGATTTTCCTTTTTATTATTTTCATTGTTTTACAATATTTCTGCAAATAATTTTAAATATCATCATTTCACTCAGACTTTAATTTCCGTTATTTTTTTTTATTTTTAGGGGGGATTTGGTAAACTGTATATTTTTAGAAATTAGATAGTGAAGTAAGTTTAGTAATCCTTGTTTTCAATTTATCGGAAATAAATATCGGATGGTATTCTTTCCAATTTTGCAGATTGTAACTCCATCTGGTTCTTTGTAGATCCAAAGATATATTTTAAGATTTAAACAAATTTATGTTGATAAAAACAATGTTCTACTTGACTCAAAAAAAAATTGTTTGAACACTAATCATTATAATAGACTTTTTTAGTTCCTATTTTGTAAAGATCAATGGATTTTCGGGAATTATCATCTATATTAATAAAGCTTAAACGAAGTTTGTTCACATGTAGCAGCCTTTTGAGTCTGATTGAAAAATAGGCTATGTGGCGTCTCAAAATTAGGAATTGGAGAAGGGGTTGTGTGTGTGTCGGATTTTCACATGTTGCAACCTTTAGAGCAGGTTCACAAATAGCGTCTGAACACTTTGAAAGAGGGGGCTTAACAAATAATATTATAGAACAAAGTCCTCCGGCCAACACCAGGCAATACTGCTAGTGTAAAAATAATCAGGCATATAATGTTTCCATGTCTCCAGAAATTCTATATCTTTTTTTAAATGCAGTACCTCTTTCATAAGTATTTAAAGTATAGCATGGAGCATTCAACTTGTGATGTTGTGTCGCGAGAATGTTTATCATTGTCACTCTCTGCATCTATCTACATACGAAGATCGGGAGGAGCGTGTGAGCCAGGAACAGTTTCCTTTACAACGACCCTTCGATGATGGCAGAGATAGAGAGACTTGGTTCATGTTAGTTGTCACTTCAACATTGTGCGTCACTGTAGAAGATCTAGGAACTCCTGAATTACGGGGCTTACCTTTTCTGTAAATATATGGCTGAAAGCCAAACACTCTGTACACTTAACTATTTCTGCGCGCGTCTGGTATGATATTATTTTTTATTTTACACTTTCAACTTAAAATAATTAGTTATTAATAAGTAACATTATACACCAACATAGTCAATAAACATTATTATATGTATTTGTGTGACAAGGATATTTCATTAATTGAATAATATATAATATATTTATGATAAATAAACTTACATAGATTTGTACTTAAAATGTATAAGAACGTGATGTGTTTTTTTTTCTTAATAACACAACTAATATTAAGAATTATTAAAGAATATATTTATGTAGGTATTGTATATATAGATCGGTTATTGTTGATAATATAGAATATTTATTATAATTATTATTGAAAATATGTTAATTTATAAGACCATTATAATGTTATTGATAGCGTAAATAACCCAAAAAACAATACTCCTTTAAATCTACGTATCTATCTACTTATGGAAAGCTCTCCTGTTGACTAATACTCCAGGTTTGTGTACGTTTTCTTGTTGGGGAACCCCACATTTAGAAAACAACCGAAGTGACATTCTTCTTGAGAACTATGCCATCACATATTCTCCTAGTTTGGCCCTTCCTGGTAGAATATAAATATTATATATAAGTTTTTTTTAAAAATAATTACGCAAAAATTTACTTCGATCAGCATTTGTTTTTGTTTTCTTATGAGATGACTGTATTTCATACAATTCGAACGCTTTTCAAAAAGTTAACAGGTAAATCTAAAAAAAAAATTAATTTTTTTTAGAAAATGGATACTCTTGAAACTACCATTTTTATTCCCAGAAGGCCCTTTCAATGTTTTCCCTGTTTTGCATTATTTTGACTATTTTGACGCATACTAAATTTATTGACAAGCTCTCCTCAGTTACTCAAAAAATTGTACCATTATTTAGCTGTTATTTTGGAATTTTATGCAAGTTTCCAGGTAACATAATAAAAAACCTTTGTATCTGTGTAAGTATCTGCAAGTCTATTTTGCTATCATAATCATAAGGAAAGAAGACAAATCACATCGTGATAAAAAGACAAATATTGAGACAAAATTAGCTGGTCATCGGTCAATGGTATTTCATTTTATTTATTTATTTTTTTCAATGTACAATAAGTATTTCTTAGGAAGTAATTTTGTTAGTATTAATGAAAATGTTTTTTGATAGTCTTCATTATTATTGTTGCAATATTATGTTAAATTATTATACATTAGCTTGTGCGTAGTTCAGTCTTTTGGCTGTTACACCAATAGTTTAAAGAAAGGAATCAACATTCTTGACACAGTTGTTGTGCTTCCCTCTTGAATGTGCAGGGGGTGTTGAGTTTTCACTCGTTCTATGTTTTCCTGAACCACTGAATGCAAAAATGACTTTATATGTGGATTCAGAAGCCCGAAAATGTAACAGTTATTGACATTTAGTCTAATGGGGTTAGAGAAAGAGTGGAAACTTAGCTTATTATCAATAATTGAAGCTGAGGGAAATGCATTGCCGAAAATTCACTGGAATTA
Organism: Aradus depressus; assembly: GCA_963662175.1. Classification (NCBI taxonomy): domain Eukaryota; kingdom Metazoa; phylum Arthropoda; class Insecta; order Hemiptera; family Aradidae; genus Aradus; species Aradus depressus. Next base: position 8,198,340 of record OY759214.1, read on the forward strand.
ATTAAGTCCTGGTAAAGGCCGGACCTGAGCCGACCTCAGGGTGTATACTCCGGAATATAGAAGTGGGCGGAAAACATGTCATGTCTTCAGTGGTAGTTGTCCATCAAGGTCCTTAAATAGACTGACATCCTCACACTAAGGTCCTTAAATAGACTGACATCTCCACACTAAGGTCCTCAAATAGACGGACTAACTTGTACAGACGTTGAATGGGTACAGATATTTCAGATCAATAATTTAAAAAAAAAAGTATTTATTTATTTTTTGGCGAAGCGAAAGACAATGAAACCGAACAACACGTACCTTTTTTTTTTGTCAAGCAAAGAAATAAAAACATTTCTGCTTTGCCTCTCTGATTAATTTCATATTTAGTATCGATTATTTATTTGCTTTATTACTAATTTCTATTGTTAATAATCCCATTATTAATAATTTTATTATGACTGATTATTGATATTATACTTGTGATAAAAAAAAAACAAATAAAATTTCAAAAAATGTCAATTATTAATGAGATGTGATGTAAATTGTTAGGGAACTTGACTTGGCGAATTTAGCTTATTTCTAGGCTTATTATTATAATTCGAATATTGTTGCTAGTTTGGCATAATAATAGCGATTACCGGTTGAGGAGGTCAGACAACTTGAATAATTGTCACAACTTCTCCAAACTTGACGAATATTTTTTCAAATTGGAGGTATCGTTTCTAGAAGTAAAAAAAAAAGAGTTCTTTCAAATAATGACAATTAAATAACCGTAAAAATACATTTCACATTAAGATAATTTTTGGAGGTAAATGTAAAATAAATGTAAAAATTATTATTCCCATAATATGACCTCCATTTTTTTTTTAAATTGCTAAAATTAAACCTCACGTTGGTTATTTCATGCGCAACAGTTGTTGTGATGGTGGGGTTTTTCGCAAACAAAACATATTTGTAACTAACAAAATTATTTATTTATTTTATTTTTTTTTTTTCGCTATTTATTAGACATTTTTCAACAGTGATAAACATACAACAAGAGAAAAAAAAGATTAAAGAGCACTTGATTCATTTGATGAGGCGGTTGTTGATGACTATCACTTCCTCAAGGGTCCTAAATTTAAATTGTTTTGTAAGTCTAAAAGTTTGGTACCTTTCACATTTGTACAACCGTATTTAGATTCTCTGCTCAGATTGCGAACTCTTTTTAAATAATTTTTGCCTACAGCCAGTCCTACTATTAAAATCACCAATTAAACAAAAATTAAAATTATTATTTTCAGATAATAGCTGACTCAATCTATTTAATTCATACTCCCACGAAGTATAGATCGCTTTGATGTATAACATTTATGGTTTGAATATGAGGACGTCTGTCGGTCCTACAGAGAACACTTCATGAGGACATGTCTCAGAGCCTGCCCTCGGTACCAATCACACAGAACGTGGTCCAATGTAATGTCCGTCTTCCAGAGACTTATAGCGAACCATGCCCAATGGGCAACATTGGGATTCACAGACTTATATAAATGCCCTTTTTGGAGATCTGAAATAGCTCTCCTATTTGGCAACAATCCTTTGTAACATTGCGAAAGTCGATAACTAAAAGGAGATTTGCGCGTAATTGTCCCATTGGATTGATCCTGACAAGCGCCTTGTCGAAAATATAACTACATTATTTTATAGGCGATTGGGATAACAATCTCAAGGATTTAGAGAATACATTTTGAAACTACCTTTTTTTTAGAATTCGCATAGTGGAAATGGGTAGGAAAAATCGAAAACTAGCAAAAATGTGAAGGGAAAATCAGGATGCGTATAGTCGAGTGTATTAATTTAAATGATATTGACGGTTGCTTGGTGGTATGCATGCTTGCTTAATAAGCTCAAGATCGCGGTTCGAAACCCGGCCCTTAGGTTTTTTATCTGGGAGGTGGAAAAAACTTGAGCACGCCGTCTTTCGGATGGGACGTTAAGCGATGACCCCGAGACTGTGCGATGTCAGGTACTCTTTAATGACCCCTAACTATTCGTGAATAAAAATTTAGGATAGGCAAAATTTAGGACTCTCGGGCTTATGTCCAACAGAGCGCTCTGGTAGCAGGCCTTGAAGTTGAAGCCCAGGCATGAGTCACAATAACTAACACATTTGATGTTGGAGCACTTCTGCCTATTAAACTAAAGTTCGGACGCTTCCGAGTCCTACCGGTATTTAGATTTATTTAAACTACCGATGAAACAGGATGGCAACCTGTAGATAGACCGTCACTATTGACCAAAGCAGTTCATGCAAAAAAAAAAAATAAAATAAAATAATTCCGAATTTGACCTAAATAACCTCGAATATGTGGGCATTGAACAAACTTGTCTGTAATATTTTGTAAATCTTGGTGACTACATACACAATTATGACATCTTTATTTATATAGAGGAACTAAATAACTTCAATAATAATACACTACTATCAAAAATACTTTTCTATTATTATTATAATCTTTCAAGTGGTAAAACATTTTTAAGGTGATACGCGCTACATTACTCTGCAAAATATTATGTTTATCTAATAAGATGGACAAAATACTAATTGTTATTATAACTTTATGTATTATATTTACAATATATATATATATATATTAATAGGTATAATATACATTTTAGAAAAAATGATTGAAAAGTTTGTTTAGAATTTACTTGGAATTAGTTTCCAAGTGTATCACTAGGTGTCAGTTCTGTTGAAGATGAGAACATGATTTTTTATTTGTAACGGTATATTTTAATAATTTTCAAAAAGTACCATATTGGTTTTTTTCTATAAGGAATTTTGAGGGCACCGGTAGCTCGTGGTATGCATGCTTGACTTCTGAGCTCAAGACCGTGGGTTCGAACCCGACCGAGGCCCTTAGTTTATTTTATCTGGGAGGTAAAATAAGCTTAAGCATGCCGTCCTTCGGATGGGATGTTAAGCGATGGTCCCGAGCCTGTACGATGTCAGGTACTCTAATGAGTACCAGACCCCTACCCTAGGTGAATAAAACTTTAGAGTAGGCAAAATTTAGGACTCACACAGTAGAGTCGGGCTCATGTCCACCAGAGTGACGAAAGAGCGCTTTGGTAGTAGGCGATATGACCTAGTAGTTAAAGCCCGAGCATGAGTCATAAAACCTAACCTATAAGGAATTTTATCAGGAAAATTTTGTTTGGCTCTTATTTCTCGGGTGTTTGGGCAAAAGGGCTCAAGTCAGCAAATCTCAGCGAATTTTAGTAGGGGAATTTCTGAAGGTTTGAAAAATTCCTACAAATCCGGTAAAGCTTATTTATGTTACTTGAAATATTATTTCTATAAAGTATTAAATATAAACTAAATAAATTAAATGTAAAATATTCCAACATTGAGTTACATTTGGTAAGAATATTTAAATGCACTTGTCCTTTGGATCATAAGACTTATTCTGACTTAAGTCCTTTTGCCCAAACAGCAGAGATTTACTCTCATCATACCAAGTTGTTTATTTTTATAAAATGTAGATTCTGGGCGGACTTTTACTTCGCCAGCTATACAAAGTATAGGAGAAGTTATGTAATCTGTCAGAAATTATATGTTTACCAGATTGTAAAAATGAAAAACAAGCTTCCTATCGGTCTGTCAACATCCATCATGAACGATACAATGAATGTATCGACTCGAAATTTGATTTGTATCGAGAAATGAGTAAGATCGACCGACACCTATTGATTTCCAATCAAGAGAATAATCTAATAACTGCCGATGTAATGAATGTATTTACACAGAATTTCACATATTAAGTCAAAACACCAATAAAGTCAACTAATTATTAATTATAAATAAATTAATATCTTGCAAAATCGGTTGAAGGAGAGGGGAACAGAAATGGAAGGCTCGACTCAAAAACCATAATAACTATCTAACGAATATATCGACACAAAATGTAATATAGCACCTATATAACTCACCTATAGTTAGTCGAAACGGTCCATTGGTTTCGGAGAGCGAAAACCTGATTGATTAATTTCTTTTGGGGAAGTACATTTCCTGTCATTACTTTAATGTATAGAATAAAACTTTTCAATCATTTTTCATATAAAGTAAATATTAAGTATTATATTAAAACCCTATACAAAAAATGATACTGTGACAATCTTCTAATTTTAGTTGTAAATAACTGGATATAGATATAGATAACCTTGATATATATATATATATATAATCTTGATACAGTTGGGTTACTGCAGGGAGAATATACATATAATAAATACAAATACCTTTGATATATTTTATTCCCGTCCTTTTAAGTAGTATCAATAATTCGTAGATAGATAATTAATTTATTATTAATATACTTTGGAAAATCCGTACACAGAAGTATGGATTCCTTATTTTAACCTAATGACCCTACGGTCATACCTCGGAATATGTACGCTTATATACACGTAGAAAACCCAATAGAACAAGTATACAGTTTACTTGCCTTTGGGTCATAGAACTAATTTACGAATACATTTTTTTTTTTTAATGTAAAAAATAAATAAATAAAATTAATCAATAAGGTATGTATGGAGAAAATATTTAGCTGAAATTTTATGTATATACCACTTGAATATATGAGAAGAAAAACGTAAATGTGAAATTGGATGTAGAATATGATAAATTTATATCTTCTCAATAACATTCTTCTCCTAAGCCTCCTTATTTAAGAAAAAAAAATGGAAAAAGGTGGCCAACAATTATTTTTATCGGCCTATCTTCTAAATATATATTAAAAATATAATAATACTATGTATATTATAACTACTGTTATTACAAAGATATATAAATATTTATCTATAACTATATAAGAACGTTGGATTTTATTGTATTCTTGTGTAAAGAGAAATTACTTGTGATCAACAAGGTAGAGAAGGTAAGTTTTATGTCTGAACTTATCCTTGTTTTCTGAAAATGTCCTGTGATTATGTTTTTCTCTGATAAAATAAATAAATGTTTTATTTGTGAATATTAACAATTTATTTTTGTTGTTTCTTATTCAATTCCTTATTGTAGTGTAATATGACTGTAAAATAGTGTAACGTTACTGTAGACATTTGAAACAAGTTATATGTACAGAACTGTATTCTGAAACGGTCATATCGCCTACTACCAGAGCGCTCTTTTGTCGCTCTGATGGATATGAATCCTCCAGTGGGAGTCCTAAATATTGCTACCTAGGTTTATTCACCTATTTTTAACGAGTACATAACATCGTATAGACTCGGGACCCTTGCTTAACGTCCCATCCGAAGGACGGCATGCTCAAGGTTTATTCACCTCCAGAATAAAAACCTAAGGGCCTCGGCCCTCCATCTTGAGCTCAGTAGACATGCTATCTCTGAGTTAAGCTCCCACTGTTGACGCATTTTAATGTTGAATCTACACTGGAGCCGGCGGAAGTGTTTTTGTGCCATCTCAAAATTGTGCACAATATTGATAAATAAATAAAATAAATAAATTATATAAATAATAAATAAATTCCACATATTAATATTACTTAGTGCTATATCAGTTTATTAAAAAAAAAAAAAAAAAAAAAAAAAACTGGCGAATTAAGGTTGGCAACAATGTACATAACCGGTTTTTTTTTTACTTACTATTCGGGCCCTTTTAAAATAAATGCATAAGTTTATGAACTAGCGGCACAGGGTTGTAGAAAGAATCACAGAGGAGAAACGTTTTATATACTCTCAACGTTTCAACATCATTTTCTAAAACTGTGGCAAAAAATGTAACAACTCAGAAGACCGTTTGAAGGAAGGAGCAACTCTTTCAGATAGTGAGTCTGTCTTTGTTAGCTCTAATGAAATTTGTGTATACTTTCGATTGAACTTGCACAAAGAAGTAAAACAATTCCCGGAATCTGCTAACATATAAATAAAATTTGAAGAGAAAATTAAACACATTGCATTATTTAATTCAATGGTTGTTCCATGATCGCATTCCAAATAAAGAAGTTCTTAAAGAATTAAATAAGAAAAATAGTGAACTATTTAGCATTGTTTTAATCTATTTTTTCAACCATTTTTGAATATATCAAGTTGATAGCATTTTTTGGAAGAACCCCATCAAACGAAGACTTGCACAAGCCCTTCTTGACAGCAAGTGCGAACCCAAGAGTCATCTCCCCGGCGTTGTAACTAAGGATATGTACGCCGATGAGTCTGTCCTTGATGGCGCCGGTCGGGCCGACGGACCGGAGACAGATGAGTTTCATGTACATCTCGCCGATGAGGGTCTTGCCGAGGAGAATGCAAGAGGGCTCCACAACGTTGTGCCACACCACCACGCGCTTCCCAAACCGGGCCTTGGCCGACTCTTCTGTCTCGCCCACACAGCCGTACTCCAGCGGTGTGAAGATGGTTGTCGGGATGTACTTGTAGTTGACCAGTTGGGTCGAATCACCAAAAAGTCTTCGCACAAGGAATTTGCCAGCCTTGACGGCGACTGGTGTTAGTTGAGGCCTTCCTTCAGCCACGTCCCCAATGGCGAATATATGTTTGATGTTGGTCTGTTCGCAACAGTCCGACAAGATTCTCCGACTGGTCGGGTCCACCTGTACACCTATCTTCCGAAGGCCCATATGTGCCGTGTTTGGTTTCCTCCCCATAGCAACCATCACAGTGTCAAATTTACCTTCATACTTATTATTGGTGTCGGTGTAAGTCCCTTCGACGAGGTATCCAGCTGGCTCGTTCTTAGTCACTTTCACCGGGACACACCGCTTCACAAACAAGACTCCAGTCGCCTCCAGGTGCTGTTGCAGTTTCTGGACCACTCCTCGGTCGAACCCTCGCAAAAGAATAGATCGAACCATCACAGTTACACACATGCCTAGATGGTTTAAGATTCCAGCGCATTCAAGGGCAATATACGAACCTCCAATAACCAGTGTCTTACCTGGAAAATCCTTCAGAGAAAAAAAATCATCTGAACTTATACAATGTTCTTTAGCTCCTGGAAAGTTGGGATACTTCGGTCTACAGCCCACAGCAATAATAAAACATTTTGAGGTTAACACTTTTGCGTTCTCAGAATCCTTATTTTCGAGAGTAACTGAATGTGCGTCAATAAACTTAGCACGTGAATTAAAATAGTCAATGTTTGCTGTCCTGAGCTGCTTCCTATAACTCCAGTTTAGGGATTTAATATAATCTTGAACTCCTTCAATTAGAGTACCCCAATCATGTGTGGCCCCATCAAAACCTTTCCATCCGTAGCTGACAGCATCATTGAATACTTCACCCATGTGGGCTGCATAGTGCATTATCCTCTTCGGGATGCACCCTACGTTAACGCAGGTGCCACCCAAGCCCCAGGTTGTGCCTAACGGTGAAGGCTCCACGTAGTCACAAAGTGCTATTTTGATTTGGAACTTAGCTGCTTCCAGGGCTGCAGCAAGCCCACCAGATCCTCCCCCAATCACTACTAGATCATAGTCGTACGGATCAAACTCTCTACTTAGATATTTCGTCATCGCACCTGTCATGAACAGACGACGCAAATCTGTGTAGCCGCCAATATGTTTCTGATTAATAAAAATATTTGGAACAGTTGGAAAACCTGTCATTTTCTTCAGTGCCTCATGGACCCCTTCACTGTGGTCACCCAGAAGATCTAAGTTTACGATCACATGCTCCACGTCATTGTTGACCAGCAAATTGTGCGCCATTCTGCTGTACGAGCAAGTTGACTTGGCAAAAACAACTACCTCTTTATTCTGGATATAGTTTAGAAAGAACTGTTCGTAAGACACACTTCTGAAAATATCACTAAGAACATTTTTCAGTCTTTCTTTTTCTTTTCTGTAGATGGCTGCCTTTGGTTCAGGGGGCTCGGATGGCTGGGTGGGTGGTCCTCTCCCCGGCAAGCCTTGTCTGGTGAGGGGCAGGCGCTTGGGCTCCTCAAGAACCGGCCCCTTGGTGGCGCTCACCTGGAAGCTGAGTCGCTTGCCGTGGCTGCTGGGCGGACGGGCCTCGGGCGTGGCAGACAGGCTGGCTCTCAGAGAGGTTTGCTCGGGCGTGGCTTCCACTGCGAACGGCAGAGAACTAGACTTCTGCGGCCCGAGTTTTTCCAGGTGCTTCGCCAATTCGACCGGATCGATTCCTTTAGCCGATACGGCCGGGGTCATGTACTCCTTCGATTCGATCGGGTTCGCAGGCCCAAGCTCCTCCGGCTTGTCACCCTCCTCATTAGGTTCCATCTTCACACCGCGTTCATCCGCTAACTAGCTCCGCATTTGATTTGGTGGAAATGATGCATTTTAAATAGGTCGTTTTAAAACATCCATTATTTTATGTGTTTTCATAATTTTGAAGAAAAATTAAAAACATTTAATAGAAATATTGAAATGTATACTAAGTGTACTTCATCTGTAATTTATATGAAATCTTGATCTGAATAATAGACAATTTTACATTTTCTAATAAATTGAAAAAAAAAAAAAACATTTAAAGAAAATGTATATTTTCCATTGTTATGTAATTTTTAATATTTAATTTTAGCAAATTAAATTGTAAGAATGTTTTATAATGTTCAAGACAAAACAGATGTTCATGTAACTAATTATTATAAATATCTCTTCAATGTTAACATAAAATAATATATTAAGTTCAGAAAATATATTATCTGTTGTAAATGTTAATAACAAGAGTTCTAACTGAAAATAATATATGGTATAATAATATGGTAAAAACAAAGTAAAACATCATTAAAAAATGAAAATATAACATATTTTTTAAAACGTATATTATTCATCTGAAAATAATATTGTTTGTTATAGAAAATTTTTATTTTAGTATCATAGAAACATAAATCTCAGATGAAGTACAGTTCCACAAGTATGTACTTGAAGGAGGAACATAATGATGTTACTCCAGAAATTATGAGGAATCGTTTAATTAGATGTCTATAGTATATATGTAGACATATTTTAGATGGTTTCATAATGCAATTCTAAATTAGTTAGCTGGCAGACGAACATATTCTATAATGGATCTGAAGAACGAGAAGAGTATCAATGAAGAGGAAACATTGACTGGTGACATTTTCAAAAATATCTCACACAGAAGATTTCTTCAGAACTATATCAAGAATGATCATGTGGTTGTTTTCGCCAAATCGGACTGTACATGGTGCAAACATGCACACAATCTGCTAGCTAGCTTGCAGTTGGAACATATGACTGTCTTCTTGGACCAACTTGGATGTGACAGTGAAAGGGTGCAGTTTGCACTAATGGAAATGACAGGTCTACCAACAGTTCCCAATATTTTCATTGGTCAGATGCACATCGGTGGCTATGATGAGTTACGACATCTTGTCATGTCAGGAGAGTTAGATGAATATTTTTGAAAAACGTTTCAATTTCAACAAGTCAAGTAAACACGGCCTCCTTTATCGATTGTCTTTACTTCTTGAATGTTAATTGAATTAAGAGTTAAGCCTACCTAAGTAGTTAATTATTCTATTTTTACTTACAGGGAAAGGTGCCGAGGCAGATCACACGGATTTTGATACGTTGTAGAGCATCAAAAATTATGATTCCGTTTTTTTTTATTGTCTGCGGAAAAACGTTTCTAAGTGAAATGTGCCTTCGAACATGGCCTTGTAATCCTTTCAAAGTGTTTCACTTAAAAATAGTTCGATTTGAATGAATCCAACACCTAATTGCATTACATCTTTTAATGAATAATAGAAAATATTTCAGTCGGCATTCTCGATTAATTGTATGCGATTTATCTACCATGAAATATTGAAAAATGCATTCAATATTGGTTAATTAGTACGAAAAAAACATATGATGTGTAGCAGATTGAAAGTTAAGTTAACGAACGTGTTTTGCATTTTTGATTTTAATGGAGTAATTAACCTCCATCACTTTTTTTCCGCAGATAAAGAAATTGTATATCTTATTAATTAGCGCGATGAGGCTTGAAACCTTTCTATTTATTTCATATCAATCTAAATCATCTCTTTTTTTTTTTTTTTTTTTTTTTTTTTTTGCATTGGAGGGGGAAATGCTGTGACGCACATCCAGGGAAGGTAGCCCTGGATAGTGTGGGACTCGAGACGATTCACCATCACCATACCCACTAAAACCCCCTCCTTGCCGATCCTGACTCCCTTCCGCGGAACTGACGGTCTGTCATTACTTCGCGGAAGGGAGGAAGGGTGGCTGGTAACGCCCCTTCTTCTGTTTTATTACCGCTACTGTTCCTTGTCAGCCCTCTCCTGAAGGGCCAACCCGCCCATGATGAGCGCTGCAAAATCGCAGCCTTCATCCCACGACTCCTGGGAGCGCAGCATAGCGTCCACGTAACTGGTAGCAGTCAGTGGGGCGCCCATGCTGCACTCCAGATTTTTCCTTCCCTCCTCAAATCTGGGGCATTTGAGGAGGACATGCTCCGCCGACTCCGTCTCACCAAGGCACGCGGGGCAGTCTGGTGTTGTTGCTGCCCCGATTTTGTGGAGGTACCCCCGGAACCCACCGTGTCACGTGAGTACCTGGGTGAGGTGGTAATTCACCTCCCCATGCTTTCTGGTGAGCCAAGGCTCGACTCGAGGGATGAACCGATGGGTCCACCGTCCCTTTGTGGACTTGTCCCATTCTTCCTGCCACTCCCTAATTGTCCTGGCCCTCTCTGGCTCTGCTGGACCAGGGCTGGCCCCCGCGTCCTGATAGAAGACCCGGTTTCCCCTGTGGTCGAAGCGCTGCACCACCTCTTCCACCTGAACCGGGTCTTGTTTCCTTTTGAAGTGTCGCGTACGTTCCCGTGCCAAGAGGTCAATGGGGGGCAGCCCAGCAATTACATAGGCAGCGTCGCCAGAAACTGTTCGGTAGGCGCATGCGACTCTCAGTGCGCTTCGCCTGTGAGCGGGGGCGATCAGCCTCAGGTATGAGGGAATCCTCGTTGCATCTGCCCATGTCGGGGCCCCGTGCAGAAGGATGGAAGTGCTGACTCCTGCCAGCAGTCTTCTCCTGCTCTGCCTAGGGCCACCGACGTTGGGCAGAATTCTCGAAATCGCCGCCGATGTCCTGGCGGCCTTCGCTCCCACGTATTTGAGGTGCTCCCTAAAAGTGAGCCTCTGATCCAGCATTACTCCCAGGTATCTGATTGCCGGTTGGGTCTCGATAGCATAACCCTGGAAGGTCAGTGACATGTTGGTTCTGGCCTTCCTCCCGGTGAAGAGTACTGCATCCGTCTTGTGGATGGCCAGGGAAAGGCCCACAGAGCTCATCCAATGGTGTATCCGCTCCATGGCAGCCTGGAATTTGCGTTCCAGGTTTTCCAGATCATCAGCCACTATGACGATCCCTACATCGTCAGCATACGCCACCAAGGTAAGGTCTTCTGGCATTGGCAGGCTCAGCAAGCCATTGTACAGGATGTTCCACAGTGTGGGGCCAAGGACTGACCCTTGTGGAACTCCTGTAGTGACCTTGAATTCCCTGGTTCCGTCAGTGGTGTCCGCGAACAGCATCCTCTCGCTTAGGTAGTTCCTGATGATCTTCATCAGATACCTGGGGATCTTGAAGTCCTGTAAGAGGCTCTCCCAGATCTTGTCCCACCGAGCCGAGTTGAACGCATTGCTGATGTCCAACGTGACCATAAGGCAACGCTTCCGGTTCCTGTTCATCTCTTTACAAAACCTCTACATTCAAACTTTCAAGTCGACTGTTAACATAAACAACAAATAAATTATAGGATATTTTCGTTTGAGGTGATCCTTGAGATTCGACCTGTTACCTGAAGTTCGGTATTCCTTTTTGCATTATTTACATCGCGCCAACTTCTTAGACCCAACATCTCTATCGAAATGCTCCCACACATCCGAATGATTTTTCCGTTTCACACCGCTCATGCCTCACACTAGTAATAAAATTAAAAAGAAAAGGAAAAGGAAATGCAATGAAAGTAATTTCAAGTAGTGCCCGCATTAAGTGAAATGATTAGATTTTCCATAAATGGCGCTGGCATAGAGGGGGGGGGGGGGGGGGGGGGAAGCCCCCTTACACTCAACTTTTGAACAAGTTGAGATAAAATCAAGGAAGAGGTTTCTTTCAATCTGCAGTCAAATGAAGTTGATCTCTATCAGTACTACTTTTTTTCAAGAGTTTAGAGCTTAGAAAGACTTACAGCAATCATTTCAAAGGTTCCTCCTACATTCTTCCTACATGTAACACTTCACTGTGTCCGTCATGCCTAAGGATCTCTTATATATGGTTCCCTTCAATGTGATACTCGAATCTACGTTCTCCTTCAATGTGTTCTTCGTACCTATATTACCATTTAGTGCTACGAGGGACAGCTACTAGGCTTCAACAAACAAAATGCCATGGGGGGTAGCGCGTAAAGCGAAACAAAAGACATTGTCTTCCAAATGTTTTATTTACGATCAGAACCAGTTTTCAAAGTAACAGCGTCATCAGTGGCACATGCCACCCGTAAAGTATAGAGGCTAAAACCTGGTCGGGTCGCAAATAAAACAGTGGGAAGACAACGCCTTTTGTTTCTATCAGAAATCTTGTCCCACAACATCTTACTTTCATGAAAATTCATGATCTAATTGATGTCAGTCTTCTGCGAGAAATGTAGAATAAAAAATAAAATTAGGGTTGAAATAAAACACAAGAAAATACAAATTCACATTAAATTTAATATCATTCTTCATGAGTTGGTACTTCGGCAATATAAACAACCTCTTTTTTTTTTATTCTTGTCATTCTTTTTATTATAACTATATACAATTTGTAAATTGCAGTTCATTTATATATATTTTTTAAAATAATATGTTTTTTTATAAAAAGAGATTTAAAGAAGTCGGCGAGAGTTAGACTAACAAGTTATGTTTTCAAACGAGAAACAAGACATACAGGAAATTTTAAAAGAACTCTCAAATTGCCGACTGACTGAGAAGGCGGGAGAGCAGACACTTTCACTGTCCATAAATCTATTCAAATGTATCCTTCCATCTCACTATAAGTTAATAAATTCATTCATTAAAACGCTATCTGATTGACTTAGGGACTCAGAATATCTCCCTAAAATTTATGGAGAAGAGTTTCACATTCTAGAAGACTATATTATTATTTTTTTTTTAATGTCATATTTTCTCTTATATATATAATTTTTATATAGTTTAACTTTATATAACATACCGCGATATTTATTTACTTGGACGAAAAACATTCCATTGTTCTGTTGTTTAGGGGACGGTGCAAAGTCTAAGCGCGTGCTTATTTTTCCCTACATTTTCTTATTAAAAAAGAAAAAAAAAAAAAAAACATGGAAAAAAATAGGACAAGGGAAAGGATTTGTTTTGGCACAAACTCTGAAAGCGAAGACGAACGGGTCCTTTGAGCATCTCCAAGAGAGGCAACACCGCAATGATGACCAAGAAAAAAATCTTTGAATAACCTGTTTTTTTTTTCTTTTACAGTAATTCTATCAACTTTTCGTAAAATCTCCAATCTGCGAATGTTGTGAGTATAATACAATGAGAAAAGGAGGGTTAAGTACTTCAGGTGAAAAAAAAATTGGTAAAAAAGCGTAAATGTGTAGAAAAACCATTGTATATATATTGTGATCGTCGAGATTCACTGAACATTGTCGAAACACACTGATATGTTGCGGTGATTGTTGAATAAAATAAAACTGGTTGGTATAAAATACTTATGTTACGGAAAGTATGTCTTAAGAGTGGCTAATGTGCAGCACATTCACCAGTCAATGTTTCTCTAGTCATTTGGCGAAAGTGAGTATTATGAATCACATTTACTAATTAGGGTTTCGCTCATGTTACAAATACAATATATACTTCAGGAGAACCAGCAGTACTGCTCCAAGGACTAACAGAAGGGTCAAAATTTTATTATTTCGGATAACATAAAAAGAAATAATCATATATAATATACAAATCATATGTTATATCCGAAATGATAAAATGTTGACCCTCCCATCAGTCTCTTTAGTGAAGTAGTACAGGTTTGATAACCTTTTTGTCTTCGTATTTTATTCAACAATCACCAGATCAGTGTATGTCGACTTTCACCAGACAATGTACGAACTATTGTTAAAGTAGTTGGTGTCGGCTGGATATTGAGATACATCCATTTACCAGGTGGTCCACCATAAACCCGAAAAAAAAAATTGGGTAAAACTATATCAAAAAAGGAGTGAAACCCCACCAACCATGCTCAAAACAAAATTCCCAGTAAATTTAATATGAGGGAGGATTCAGAGGCGACCTGGTAAGTCAAATAGTGAGTTTTAGCCCAAACAGACATGACGAGGGAGAGAGAAAACTTAATTGATTAATTCGTGCTGAGGAAGTACATTGCTGGTGATGCACCGACCACTTTTTTATTTTCCTTTAACAATTTTCTGAAGGAAACCCTCGTTTTCTCATTGTATTATAGTCGCAACATTCGCAGAAGGTTACAATAACGTAACCCTCGCAAATGTTGAGGTATTACTGTTCTTGTAATTATTATTTTTATTTTATTTTATTTTTTGGCACTTACGAATTGTATTCTGTAGAATCGAAAAGAGCCCCCCCCCCCTCTCCCCCCGGCATGAGGGCTTAAATAAATAAATTCAATCAGAAGAAGTGATGAATAAATTGTTTTTCTTTATTCTTTCGTTTAGCTGAATTTATATAAGCACATAAAACCAAGATTACCTCTTTTCAAACTTTGGAGTATATTGTCAAAAAAAAAAAAACTTTGAATGTTATTCATCGATTTATTCACAGTCACCATTGAGAAACACTAACGAACTATCGATCCAGAATGCAGAGAAATGACTAACTATTAATGAAAGACGCGATGGAACGCCTCCTTAACTCCGACAATTAGTTTAAAAAATAATAAAAGTTATTATTATACACTATCTAAATTTGTCTTCTTTTTTTAAAATTCTTGATTAGTACTAGAAACCACTCCTACAGGGCCCAACGCGAGGCTAGACCACAGACCTGACCTCTAGGGTTCTATTTGGCAATTAGGTCACACGAGAATATAAAATAAAATAAAAAATATACATCATTTAATAATAAATAATAAAAAAAAATTAATTATCTTATAATAATTAATAATAATAATAAAAAATCGACATCTTTGTATGGACTCGCTTTCCCGTTCGAAAAACGGGAGATTCGAAAACCGAGTCGAAATTAAAAGAAATAATAATAAAAAAACAAAACATAAAAATAAAAACGTAAATGAGTATCCCTCGACTATTAGTCCAGCTAGAAGAGAGACAGAGCGTGTGGAGAGTTGAGCGTGTCGTAGCTGAGAGGGAGCGCTCCTCATGTCTTGAGGCCGACGGCTCGGTTCTCGGGGAGAGTATGGACACCATCCACGGAGAAGATGGACGCTTCTGAAACCAAACAACAGGCTCAATCGGCAATTCGCTATTTAAAGAAAATACTATAATAGTTATGAAACAAATACCATACAAGCTTGTTTGTCCCTTTTTATTCGTTGAAGTTTATAGGGGGGGCATCTTGCATAAGTGCGTTATCACCAGTCAGTCGACGGGAACAGAAGAAAGCAGTGATGGCTGACAGAGTGCAAGAAGCACCTCTATGAAGTTAATAAATAAAAAGTCATCTTTGTAAGTGAAAGTCAGAAAGGAATTGGAGAATATGCGTGCAGCGCCTCTGGTTGAGAGCTGACTAAGTGCTACTACACATATTGTCCCTTAATCCGATGAAGTTGGCACATCTCGATACAACCACTCATTCAAAAGTTAGAGACGATGGTCCCTTACATCTGGGACTCACTGTGTAATCAACAGTCCCACAGAAAAGTTAAGGTCTTCAAAGAACGCTCAGTAGCAAAAAATTTAAAAGCTGCTGATGTCTATAGAACTTTTCTTTATACTTAATCACAGATATTGCAAGTAATCAGTTTCAGGTAAATTAATACAAATCAATGTTATTCCCGGGCAAAAATAATCTTACCGTGAAATGAATAAAGATTTCAACATTTCAGCCACTCTTTACATTCATGCATTTCGTTTATTTTACGTTTATGGTACATTTTTGCTGTGAATGGGCCAACTAGCGCGAAAGAGTCGTCTGATGGCGCCACGACTAGCCAACTATGACAAAATATCGTCAAAACTGAATATGGGCATGATGCTCGTACTATATATCTGAAATATTGTTGTTACTTATTATATCCGGATAAATGATACTATTTTTTTTTTTTAAACTTTTAGTATATTTTATCCGAAACATATATTAGAGGACTATATATGAGTAGGGATAATAGATACCATCGGGAAGTTCGTAGAGCTTCTTGGGTAACGAATTGAAGTACTTGTGTCGAAGGGCCTCTTCAGCGCCAATCCTCTTGTCAGGATTCAACTGGAAATAAACACAAAACAAAACTGTTAATCTGGGGATCAGAGAGGTACCATAGGTGAACACACAATGACAACATTAACTAAAGGTACGATATGTACAACATTTTGTACATTTCTTTTAACCTATAATGCGGTTTTTCTTACGGAATTTGCAAACAAATGTGTGGTAAAACGTAAGAAACGATGGTTATGGTTATAGCAGTAATATTTCAAAATTATAGAATAGTGCGAAAAAAAGCTTTTACATTAGAATCCAAAAGTAAAAGAAATTGTTCACAACTCAAAAACTGTACACAATATTTATACACAAGCAGTCAAAGTGTTTGCCCACCTTTATTTTCTAAAAAATACATATTTTAAGAGTTAGAACAATATTTTTCGAACCAAAAATAAGTATTTATAATAATAATATGTTGATATAATGTAATTTAAACAGAAATAAAAATAAAAAAACAATTTAAAACTTAAACAGCTGATTGGTTGTTATGGCAGCCTTTGGCCGCTATTACAGCTCTACATATTCTAGGCATTCTTTTAATAAGTTTCTCCAATTTTTCTGCAGAAATTCTTCCATTCGTCCTGTGAAATTCTCCAGAGATCCTGTTTGTTAGTTGGGGCTAATCTTCTCACATTCTTATCCAACTTATCCCATAAAAGCTCGATTGGGTTAAGGACGGGAGACTGTGGTGGCCAAATCATTGTTTATTTTTTTCTGTTGAACCGGATGCTCAAGAAAGCTCTTGCATAGCTTAGAAGAATGTTTTGGATCATTGTCCCCCAACTATGAACATTTCTCCAATTATTCTTTCACCAGAAGGAATTGCCTTCTCCTTCAGGCATTTTTTATATTGTTTTTTTTTTTTTTTTTCATGATTGCTTCAATTTTGACTAAGTCGCCAACTCTGTACCCACCAAAACACCCCCAAACCTTACAGAGCCACCACCAAACTTAATTGTAAGCAAGGTACAATAATGTTTGTCGCTCAGTTGATGTTCTTCGAACAAATGTTCGCCTTCGAGAACCAAAAATCTAAAATTTAGACTCGTCAGTCCACAAGACTTTTTCCCAGTCAGCTCGACTCCAATTTTGCCCATGTTAGTCTATTTTTTTTATTTACCAGCCATAAAGAGCTGCCAAAGGCTGCCATATCAACAAATTCATTCATTCATTCACAATGGCGCGACAACCCACTAATGAGTCAAGGCCTCCTCCAACAGTGTCCGCCAGTTATTCCTGTTTTGTGCAGCTGCACTCCAGTGTCGGACTCCAAGCAGGCTCCTCGCATCATTCGCCACACCATCCTGCCACCTCAGCTTCGGCCTCCCGACGCGTCTTGTTCCGTAAAGCCGGTCCGACATCGTCTTCCTCGGGATCTCATGTTCGCCCATCCTTGCCACATGTCCGGCCCACCTGAGTATTCCCAGCCTGATGACCTTCACAACGTCTGGTTCCTGGGTGAGATAATAGACTTCTTGGTTCGTGCGTCGTCTCCAGTCTTCTCCATCGCGTATTGGGCCATATATTCGGCGGAGGATCTTTCTTTCGAAGATCAGAAGATGTTGTTCATCTGACTTGGAGATAGTCCAAGCCTCGGACCCGTATGTTAGGATGGGGCGGATCAACGTTTTATAAAGCCTGAACTTTGTTTTTCTTGAAAGGAGGCGACTTCTTATATGATGCCTCAGGCCGAAGAAGCTCCTGTTCGCTGCCACTGTTCTTCGCTTTACCTCGGCTGACATGTCGTTGTTCACGTTTACCTGAGAGCCGAGGTATACAAACTCTTGCACTTTCTCGAAGAAGTAAGGGCCAATGGTGACTTGCTCCGGTGGCTCGACCTCCTGCTCTGAAACCAAGTATTTGGTCTTGGCTTCGTTGATGACAAGCCCCAGCCTCCTCGCCGGTGCCTCCAAGGCCAGAAATGCCTCTTTGACGTCTCGAAATGACCTACCTACGATGTCAATGTCATCGGCATATGCTAGCAGCTGTACAGTCCTGTTGAAAATGGTCCCGTTCGTCTGTATGCCTGATTCCCTTACTGCTTTCTCCAGGACGAGATTGAAGAGTAAGCATGCTAAGGAATCACCCTGCCTCACTCCCTTACTCGATTCAAACTCCTCAGAGAACTCTCCCTGGATCCGGACCGTACATTGCACGCTTGCCATCGTCAGCTTTGAAAGACGGATCAGCTTTCTCGGGATGTTGAAATCTTCCATAGCCCTGAACAGCTGCAGCCTGTCGACATTATCATAAGCAGCCTTAAAATCTATGAAGAGATGGCAGGTCTGGATCTGGTACTCTTTACCTTTCTCAAGGATCTGTCTTAGGGAGAATATCTGATCTGTGGTCGATTTACCCCGTCGAAAGCCACACTAGTAAGGACCTAGCTCCCGTTCTGCATAGGGAATCAGTCTCTGGAAGAGTATGTTGGACAGGACTTTATAAGCGCATGGGAGCAGGGAAATTCCTCTATAATTGCCACATTCGAGCTGGTTGCCTTTCTTTAGTATGGGGCAAATCACGGTCTTGTACCAGGCTCTGGGCATGACTTCTCCCGTCCATATATCTATTATAAGGTCCATCATAATCTTCTTCAACTCGCTTCCACCATACCTAAATAACTCCGAAGACAGACCGTCATATCCTGGTGCCTTGTTGTTCTTTAACCTCTCCATGGCCTCGGTTATTTCAAGCTCATCGGGTGGCTCGAGCTCATCCTCTTCTGATCGTGGAATCACAAGATCCTCCATGGATTCTCTTCTCTGACCACCGTTAAGGAGTTCGTCAAAATGCCGCCTCCATCTTTGAAGGACCTGATTCTTTTCGTTCAGCAAAGTCCCGTTTTCGTCCTTACAAGCCCTCGATCTTGGCTTGAACGGCTTTCTCCCTTTATTCACCTTCTGGTAGAATTTTCTATTTTCATCTACCGTTCTCAGCCTCTCGAGTTCTTCCAGCTCCTGGTTTTCCCATTGCCGCTTCTTTCTACGATGGAGGTGCTTCTCGTCCCTTCTCCT
This sequence comes from Aradus depressus, assembly GCA_963662175.1. NCBI lineage: Eukaryota > Metazoa > Arthropoda > Insecta > Hemiptera > Aradidae > Aradus > Aradus depressus. The sequence continues at coordinate 8,217,759 of OY759214.1, forward strand.
CTGACGATACTCTTCTCTAGCTCTACGCGGACGCCTCTGCAGCATGGCTCTATACGCTTCGTTCTTGACATCTGTGACAGTTTTACAATCATCATCGAACCAAGGGGCTCGGGTCTCTCTCTCTTGTGGTCCTAGCGTTTCCTCCGCAGTCTGTCCAATGGCCTGACAGTACTTGGTCCATCTCTGGTCCAGGCAGCAGCCATCTGGAATTTCCACTGCTCGCAATTTCTCTTCCAAGTTCGCCACATATCTTGTGTGCGATTCTTCTTCCTTGAGTTTAGAAACGTTATATCTTTTAACTCTTTCTCCTCGTTCGTTCTTAATTAGAGAGATCCTTTCTCTGAGGCGAGCAACAGCTAAGTAGTGGTCAGAGTCCATGTTGGCTCCTCTGTAGGATCTGACGTCCAGTAAGTTTGACTTATTCCTGGAGCTGATCAGAATGTGGTCAATTTGGTTTACCTTTCTACCATCGGGCGATGTCCACGTACCCTTATGAATGTTTTTGTGAGGAAATAAGGTACTTCCGATAACGAGGTCTCGTGAGGCAGCAAAGTTAATAAGCCTCTGTCCATTGTCGTTGCTGACTTCGTGAAGGCTATGCTGTCCTATGGTTGGGGAGTAAAACCTTTCTCTACCCACCTTTGAGTTCATATCCCCTGCAATAATTTTAACATCATATCTCGGGCATTGGTCCACGGTCCTCTCGAGCAGGTCGTAGAATTGTTCCTTATCCACCTCCTCCGATATCTCCGTGGGCGCGTGAACACTCAGCAGGCTGTAGTTTTTGAACTTCCCTTTAATGCGAATTACGCAAATTCTTGGGCTGACTGCCTTGAAGTCTATTACCAGTTGCCGGAATCTCTTTCCAACGATGAAGCCTGTGCCAAACAGGTGGTGCCTCTCATGACAGCTGTAGTAGATGGTATGGTGCTTCTTTTCTAAAGTGCCTTGGCCGGTCCACCGAACCTCCTGAATTGCAGCTAAATCTAGTTTGTACTTGTTAAACTGATCTAGGAGCATTAGCAATGCCCCGGGTCTATATAATGATAAAATGTTCCAATATCCAAAATTAAAATCCAAAAAAACGGTCGTTGTGTCGTATCCTTCGAGACTGTCCGGCTATTCTTCTGTGAGGTTTCGTAATAAATTTATGTTCAGACAGGAAGGTTATTAGCCTTCCGTGCCCTAGTCCTGTGGTGGGGCTGCCACCTCAGAGCCTTTGGACTTGCTCCCCCGTCCGGGGCGGCTTCCTAGGGAAGGTAGCCCTAGGGTGTGTAGTGTATATGCCTTAGTGTAACATGTGGTGTTTGTGGTGTGCTGTAGCTAGTTTTAATGTATGTGTGTCAGTGTGGAGATGTTCCCCCAACTTGGAGGACCAGTGGCTGACTGCGGACCGATGTCCGGGCGATGGGGGCGCCACTTCCCTACGCCTCATATCAACAAATGAGCTGTTTAAGTTTTACGTGTTACGTATCTGACATTAGACTGTCTGACATGTCCCCTTATTACCTGAAGAAGTGAGGAGGCCATCGCTTCGCCCTCGAGTATGTCGTAGAGACGGGGGAAAGCGAGTCCCAGCTTCTGGCCTCGGTAGAAGCACAGCTTGTGCGGGTTGTAACCGGGCAAGTGGCTAACTCCTTCCCAAGTTTCTTCAACCGGCGTACCCAAGATCTATCCAAGAGAAAAAAAATAAAAATAAAAATATATAAAATATTGTTACATGAGAGGCAGACAAATTGCATTCCACCAGAGAAATAACAAACATATTTTGTTCACAAAATATATATCTCAGTAACAAAACCTGGGATCTCCAATTAACAATTTTACAAGAGACCTTCTTAAAAATTGTTTTTCTGGAAAGTTAATACTTTATTATAAAATTATTTCATTCCAATATTACAAAATCCTATCGTCTATTTCAACAGTTTCAAAATATTTACACCATTATATTAATAGTTATTATATTTAAGTGGATAGCCGAGTAAAAGCAACTATTATAGTCTTCTTTTTTGACTTATGATATTTTACAATCCGAAGCGACTGAGAGGAAAATCACTTTAACAAACTCAAAACACAAAAATAAACATCAGAACTTTTAACAACTTCTCCAAGTTGAGAAACTCGCACTTGACTTGTAATAAATACAAAAAAGTATTTTTTACATATTAAAAAAGGTGATTGATAAAACAACAGTTCAATGGCATTATGCTATCGCCCCATTTATTTATACCATTTATCGTTAAACGTTTATCCCATTCGGGCATTTTCAAAACTTATTTTTTATAGTATTTGAATACTTATTCATTATCATATGCCAGCCATAATATCCAACATTATAATATATATATATATATATATATATGGCTAAAATGTTATTATGATGAAGAAAATGTAATTGTAATATATTGCATATTATGACTGAGATATGATAAATATTTAGACATGGAAAAAAAATTTAGTACTGAAAATGGTAACTGAATTAAAACGTCAACTGAATTATAAAATATAAATTAATTTGGTAGGCCGTGAAGCCAATGAAATGTTTCATCAGCAAACTTTTACTATTGAAGATACAATTTGTCTCAAATCAAGAATCTTTCTTCTCCACCATAGAAACTTATTTTTCATATATTGTCTATTTCATAAAGAATTGTTTATATACACTACCACTTTGCAGGTTAGGTTAGGTTTTATGACTCATGCCCGGGCTTTAACTACGAGGTCATATCGCCTACTACCAGAGCGCTCTTTCGTCAAACTGGTGGACAAGAGCCTGATTCAACTGTGGGAGTCCTAAATTTTGCCTACCCTAAATTTTTATCACCTAGGGTAGGGGTCTTTAACGAGTACCTGACATCGTACAGGCTCGGGACCATCGCTTAACCTCCCATCCGAAGGACGGCGTGCTTAAGCTTATTTTACCTCCCAGATAAAATAAACTAAGGGCCTCGGCCGGGTTTCGAACCCACGATCTTGAGCTCAGAAGTCAAGCACGCATACCACTGAGCTACCAGCGCCTTCCTACCACTTTGCATATTAGTTATAAACTAAGTCCCTTTGCTGAATGATAATCATTCTTATACACCAGCTAAGGAAGGGAGTTGGAATGTCTACTTGGAAATCTCCAAGGCTGTACAGTCAGAAATTTGTTTAGTCTGAAATATTTTCTTCCCTGTCTAATAATAGTGGTAAACCTAAAATTATTAATCTAACCATCAAACCACGGTTTAAAATATATATAGAGGAATATTTAAATAAATTCATTAGTGTAGATTCATTGTGTTATACGAACAGTACAACTTGTAGGTCTACTTTCACTACATTTGTCTGAAGATGCACCGCTAGACAACGAAACAAAATATAGAAATATAGTTGTATATCTTGAGGCAAATAAAGAGAAAATATTGTTTAGTGTGACCTTATGTCTAACATCTGATAAGTTGTCGTGTGAATCACCTTCAATGTACTTCCACAGAGCGAATTAACCGACTAAATTTTCGCTTTAACTCAAAAACCAATTCACCAATTTGGCTGAAAATCAATAGTTGAACCTCCCCCTCTTATCCCTCTCTTCACTTTCGGCCTTTTTCGTTGATAATCGACTGTTGTCGTCGTCCTTCTTGGGTTTAGAGCCTCCAAGAGAAGAACTGGACAACGTTAGCTTAAACTGACAATAGTTATAGTTACCTTAAATATCTTGTCGAGTTGATCATAGACCTCTCGGACCCCAGGGAAGGTTGGCACCCCTGTGATCATCTCAAGGAAGATACATCCCACGCCCCACATGTCGAGTGAAGTTGAGTAGTCCGTGGAGCCAAGAAGAACGTCTGGAGGTCGGTACCAGAGGGTGACCACCTCATGGGAGTAGGTGTGTGACGGCACTGACTTGGCACGGGCCAGACCTAGACACAAGAACAGTGTTAGACACTTTGAAATGAGACGACCGATTGCCTCCAGGCCCCTCGTCGTTAGCAACCACAAAACAACTAGCAATGAATTACGTTTTGCCCAGACATTTCCGTCACAATTTGTCTGAGCATGCAGGTATGTATGTCGGCCTTTAGAGCTTACGTTATCATTGACTTCTGCACAACACTGAGGATGTCAATAGAATAACTCCGGAAGTTGTTAGATGGGTCGAAAATATGAAAAATAATTTAATGTAAACATGGGTCCAGAAATGATTTTTCAAAAAATTTAGAGAAAAACACATTGTTTCAAACATTTTGGTCGACAACTCTACACTTTGAAATAAGCATTTTGGGGAGGGGCTGCAGTTCAGGAGCCAGCTCTGCAAACATTAATCATTTATTTTAAAAACAAAAAAGACCTTATAAACAAAAATGTCGATTATTTTGCAAGATCATGTTTTTACTGCTTTAAATGAAAAATTTTTACCTGCATAACTTTACCCCTTCATTAAAAAAAAAGTTTCTCCTTGGCAAAAAAAAAAAAAACTGAATATATGTATAACTAATACAATAATTAGGTAATTTCTTTAAAAAAAAAAAAAATTAAGAATGTTATAACTTGTCTGTTATATTAGCTGTTTACTGGCACCGCGAGAAAAAATGAATGAGATGTTGCCATTACAGGACTTTCATATACCAACCGCGCTTATAGATCACTATCTCTCCATCCCCCTCCCTCTCAAAATCATTTCATACCACCATTGACACTGGTTATATGAAAGGAATGCGTTGGCGCCAGCGGTATTCTTTTGTTTCGTTGTACACTGAATTCTGAGAGTGACTTTCTTATACTCAGTAATGCCAATATGATTCGATCCAATCTCAAATTTGAGCAATTATTACCGATTGGAAATTTAATAAGGAACATAATTGTTAAGAACCAGTTTTGCGATAGGACTAGCCGTTTTCGGGTAAATAAAGGAAACGTCTAAAAATATGTGCTTCAAAACTACATTTCAGGACGGTTTTCGGCATATATCTAAAAAACCGGACGACCCACGAAAAATTGTATTCTATATAAAATATGTATTTCAGTCTTTTCTACAACTTTTACTTGAAAAATGTTTTCATCAGATCATTAATATAAGCTGTATTTTGTAAAGCGTGCTTAGGCCCCGGAGTAAAGTGGTCTCAATTTTAGTACAATTTCGGTCTAAATCTAATGAGATTCAAGTTAGCACGTGTGACCCCTTCATTCCAAATTGAGAACGCCCACAATTTTCCAATCACAAACACACACACATCATCGTGAAAATGGTCAAAACATTTTCAGTGGACCTTGAAACGTGAAAATTGAAACCGTTGAAACCTCGATCGAGGATGTTTGCACCATTACAATACTTTCGAGAGTATATTATAAGAGAATAAAAATAAACAAAAATGTTTCCCCTTGGCTAAATTCTTATAAAAAAAAGTTATAAGTTACTATTACCATAAGGAAAAATCATTTGATAACAGGTCTTTCTGTACCAAAGAGAAACATGTTTACTGAATTTAATAAGTGGGAAGATTATGTAGGTAAATATTTTTCGTTTAAAGGAGTAAAAAACATCTTCTTACAAAATAGCCGCCATCTTTCTTGTTCATATCAACTTTTTTTTCTTTTTTTCAAAATAATAATGATGAAAGACAGAACTGATTTGAGCACCTTTTCCGTGACTCAGCGCCTCCAAAAAAAAAAGCTTATTTCGAAGAGTATTTGGATAAACAGAGTATTTTATTCGTTGTTCAAAAAAATGTTTTTGTTGTCTAAATAACATTTCCGGGCCCATGTTGATATTAACTTCTTTTATCATTTTTTATCCAGCAAACATCTTCCGAAGTTATAGACACCGACTGAAACTCGATGTATATATAAAATACGTATATATATTTTTAATTCGATTTGGTGGTGTTTTCTATTGACTTTTATAAGATATTTGTAAGTTCAGATCTATTGATCTACTGATCTATTGAGTTCTGATCTATATATATGTATATATATTACAGAGAAACAAGTCAAACACAGAAACGTTCCGTAGGTGTTCAATGCTATGACATACTCGCTTCATTGTGGACATGAGCCCATCATATAGATAGATATAATGTATGATTATTACCGAAATCAGCCAACTTGAGCTCTCCAATCTCGGATATGAGCAGATTCTGCGGTTTGACGTCCCTGTGAAGGACTCTCCGCCTATGACAGTAAGCGAGCCCTCGAAGCAGTTGGAAGAGAAGTAGCCTCACATTGTGGTAGACGAGGCCTCCAGGATGCCGCTCCATGTACTGCGACAGGTCCGTGTGCTACAAAACATCACACATTAATAGGTAATTATAGAAATATTCGTTAGGAAACTCAAAATTAATCTAAATGCGTCACATAAATGCTTTTTTGGTTTGAACAGAAATCCGTTTCATTTTATATTTCTGTCTGTATGTATGTTAGATTGTGCACAGGAAAACGACTGACATATATAGGTATATACTCATGATATTATCAGGGTCTTTCAAGGGTCGACCGCTATGTGGCACCTATAGAAAACTGAACCAAGTTAACCACTAGTAGTTACTAGAAGAGGCGTGGTTATTGCATTATGGTAGATGTAAAAATGATATTAAACTTTTTAATGTGGCAGCAACATTATCGGTACGATGTTTACAATACATCAATACAATGAGGTTGCTAACAGATAAACAATGCATTATTTAATATAGTAGAATTCAGAGATTTAAAGACTACACTAACATGTCTAAATCTCAATCATGAGCACAGAATGTCGAAGTTGTGATAAATTAAAACAACTAATTGATTCTAACATGTTATAAAATAATTGTGCATTTTAGGAAACAGAGTACGGTTCATATTATTATCACATTATATCACCTCTTTGGAACAAAAACAAAAAAAAAGGCTTATTTCTGAATTTAGTACTAAGATAGTACAGTCTGATCCAAAATGGAACATTCCCTCAATTTTTTACTTTCGCTTTAAATGTAAGAGTTATGTTTTTCTATTGTGTACAGTTCGAATGTTATGTAAGTGTGCGAGATAAGCCTTTAATTACACTAGATTATGTATACAAATATTTTCAAACAAAAGAAATATAATGGTCGCATCGGTTTGTTATCACAATTCTAACTTAATCAGCGCTCAATTCTGGAATATACACATTAACGAACTAATTCCACTGAACGATTCAGTAAAGTGAACTAATACGAACTTGGACTCTTAGCAGAAGATCGATTGTTCATCGTTCAAAATAATAATTATAATATAGACATTACATTTTAAAACTCAAATAATTTTAAATGTAATAATAATATATATTTTTTAAATGAAATCAACAATGGTTACTATTTTTTCTTCAATATCCTTTACACAACTCTTACACAAATTTAGTTATTTAGGAAAAGATTACACGGTTAAGGGAGGGAGGTTGTACTTAAAAACATACTCACTGCCTACGTAACGACGTTTCGACACATTTTATATGTGGTTCCAGGACCCAGTAAGACTAATAAAAAAATAGACTGAAGAGAAGGAAGGATCAGAGAGAGGGTTATCAACTCAAAAACCCTAATATTAATGTATCAACAAGAAATTTAGTGTGCGAGTTCAGAAGTCCCTGCGTAAATCAACTATCAAACGGTAGGTTGGTGTTGGAGAGAGAGGGAAAACTTAGATAATTAATTCATACTGGGGAAGTACATAGCTAGTGATTAACATAGAGCTTTTTGTTTGGTCTAGTTGAGGTGGTGGTTGTGTTACTTTCATCGTTGCCACTACTCACCACATATTCGAAGACGAAGGTTAGGGTTGCCCTGGTGTGGACAATGTCATGGAGTGTCACTATGTTGGTGTGTTTCAGTTCCTTCAGAAGCGAGGCTTCCCTTATTGCCGTAAAGGGGGCCCCCTCTTCTTCTTGCAGTCTTATCTCTTTCAGGGCTACTACCTTATTCGTTAAACTGCAACAAAAAACATAAAATTAACAATCATTCGTTAAAGGTGAGAAATAAATTGTCCAAAGTAAAATGTGGTCAAAGATTTTCCTAAATATTAAAATGTAAGGTTGTCTTATGAAATTTTCACTGATCGTTTAAGAATATGTAACATGTGAAGACTAAGAATCGGATCACGGCCGCCAATCGCTGCTACTTGTGCTCTGGAAACAACTGGCCAGCAACTTTGTATCTCGCCTCACAAAGACGGTCCTGTACAAAATGCTAATCCGCCCTGTACACATCTATGGCTCGAAAACATGGATCACAACTAAAGCCGAGGACCGGAACCTCCAGATATTTGAAAGAAACGTCCTCCGTCCAGTTTTTGGTCCCGTTTGCGACGGAGGAGAATGGAGGCGCAGAAGCAATCAGGAAGTGTACGAGCTGTACAACGAGCCAGACATCGCTACTGTGGTAAAACTGGGCAGACATATATGGATCGGCCATGTCGCCAGAATGCATAAGGATATGATCCCGAAGAAACTTCTATCTGAGGTCTTGTATAGACGAGTGGGAAGACACGAGGTTGCGGTGGTCTGACTGCGTGGCAAAAGACGCCAGGAGCTTCGGGATCCATAACTGGATGACAGCAGCACAAACAGGGACACATGGCGATTGATGTTGGAGGAAGCCGACTCGTTTGCGGATTGTAGAGCTACATTGATGATGAGATAGTTAGCAGTGCCGGATTGAGACTATTCGATGCTCTAATGCTGGGTTGCACCAAACAGGATCAACTTGCGAGATTACTTAATCTTGGATCAAATATTTTATTTCGTTTCTCCATCCATTATAGACGAGTGTTAATCCTAATAGCCTCACTACTGATATAATTAACGTCTTACTTATGTTGTCAAGTTCAATACTAAAGCTCGATTGAACAAAACGAAGACAAAATTAATTAACCGAGAAAACAAGAAAATCAATTTTCTCAAATTTAATTTACCAAAACACTAAATTTCTCTTTCGTCCAATTATCTCACCTTGGTTTGAGGGTTCGAATCCCGTCCCGAGTGAGTTTTATTTCTGTAGATAGAACTCCCTCCCGGGGCCATGGAAGTCGTAAATAACTAGATACCACAGTGGCATGGCTAATATGCATCGTATATAATGCAAAAAAAAAAAAAGAAAAACTTTAAAAAGCTCATACCCTTCTAGCTCATTCGCTTGTAATAATAACTGAATTTCTTCAATGGGAAATACATTGGCGATGATTCACCGACCACTTGTTAAAAAGTCTGATCCATTATTTTTTTTTATACAATTGTTTTCTTTCAAATTAAGATTCGAATAAGTTTTTCTAAAAAGATGACGAATTTTTGTCACATCTCACATCTCTCTGTCAATGCTCACATCTCGCCCTGGTACTCCGAGTTGAAATGGCTCAAACCCTCCTACCGCCGTGATTACCTCCTAGGTTCCTTCCTCTTCCAAATGTTAAAATCCAAAGAACCTTACTACCTTTACCAAATGTTCCAATTCAAGTCCTCTGTCCACCAAAGACACACCAGATCCCGTCCTTCGGACCTCTTCATCCCCTCCCATCGTTCCTCTGCCTTCCACAACTCTTTCCTTGTCCAAGCCTCCTCCCTCTGGAACTCCCTGCCTCCCCTCATCCGTCACTCTCCTTCCATGGCCTCCTTCAAATCCTCCCTATTCCAATTCCTCCTCAATAAACAATCTTCTCCCTCTGATTAGCCTCTTATTCCCCTTCTTCCATATTTTCCCTCTCCTTAACATATTTTATTATTTTTTTTCATTGTCTTTGCTTATTTATTTTATTTATCTTTTCATCTTCATCCTCTTATTTTTTTTTTTTATTTTTTTTTTCACAAGTTTTTCTTAAATTAATTTTATAGGAAGCCTGGGCTAGATTCCCTCCTCCACAAGCTTGTTTTTTATATACATACCTACTATTTTTTCTCTTTATTTTATTTTATCCTCTACATATTTATTTAGACATATTTATCCTATCTCGATGTCTTCTTAGTGAATCTGTAATTTAACTCATTTTTTACTATTATTTTTTAAGTTTACTTATTTATTATTTATTTTTAATTTTACCATAATTATTTATTTTATTTTTATTCAATGATGTTTTTTACTTAGTTTTATTTATTTTGCTCTTGATTTTATCCACTGTAGCACCTTTATCCCATCACTGATATTTCATTTTATTTGTTACTCTGTCCAGTTCTGTCATGTATTTATTCTTAGGGGACCTCGGTCCCAGAATAAAATTTATTTTCATTCTCATTTTCATTTTTTTCAATTTTTGATAGAAAATGTATTCTTGTTCTTTTTTCACTATGTATACTTCACGGAAAGATTAAAAAATAAAAGTTAATTAGACGCAAATAGTTAATAAAGTATTTTAAAACTTGTTGACATTCTAGGCCAAAAGTTGACGGTTTTGTGGATACATTTGATTATCCAGAAAAGCGTATTTTTCCATCTGTTCGGATAATCGGAGATTTACCTGTACTGACATTATAATATGACAATCGACCATGGAATGATCGATTCAACAGTCTATCAGTGTAGCCTTTAAATATTGAATATATTGAGAGAAAAAAAAATGAAATCCAGGTGCAGAGGGGACAGTGGGCGTTACTTTACACTAGAGAGAAGTATATACTGAGCCAAGTTAAAACAATAGTTAATAATAATAATAATAATTAACGAAATTATAATGAAATATTAGACGTACTTGCTGTAGCCCTTGAAGACAGTTGCGTAAGAACCTTCTCCAAGCTGCTCCAACTTTATATAGGCCTCAGACTTTCCAAATGGAGAATCACCCTAGAACAAAAATATAAAAATTATAGATAAATAAAATAGAGGATGGGTGGGTTTCATGCCACTGTTCACCGCACCCAGTCTAGTGGGTTAATTACCATGGCAATATTTTGAAGCTGACTCATATCCTAATCCTTTTCTTTAATCGCCAAGCATCGGTGACGTCCAAGCCTTCCTTGAAGAGAAGAGGACACTTTTTTTTTTTTTTTTAGTATATTTATACATAACTAAACTTGACTTTGGTATAATTCCGAAACCGGTAGTTTTTGTATAACAATTTTTTGTGGAATAGACAATATTTCAAAAAAAAAAGTTATTTATTTATTACAAGTTCCCACAATATGTCCGCATTTCACAACTTAGAAATTTAAAAAAAAAATCGGAAGATTCTTCATGTGAAGAATTATTAGAATCGTTAATTATTTTAAATAGCATCAAAATTAATCAATAAAGCAGACATAGTTATTGATAAATTAGCTGAAAGCTCACCTAATCTAAAAAAATATTTTAATTTACATTCTTATGCATTAGTATAATCAAAATAGTATAATGTAATTGGTTTTGTTTTTGTATATTTGTTAACAGTTATTACACAATAAATTATTCTTTGTTCCTAGCAGATTCTTTGTTTTTATTCCATATTAAAAAATATGCTTTAAAACAATATTTGTGATGGTTATCGAAATTTGCTGTAATTTGGAGAATTCGCATATATTTTTCACATTCCTCCCCTCCATCTTTGACGCCTACAGCCCCAAAAAGCCCGATTAGTCACTTTTAGAACAGGAATACACATTGAAATACCCCAGGCACATCTGCAGGTTCTGCACTAGCCATACTAATAAGAAGACTGATGAACATTGCAAAACAATGACCTCCGGATAGTGGTCAACGTGTCCCTTGTTCATCGGGAACTGCTCCTTTTGCAGCCCACATCGGAATTAGGGCTGTACATCCTGCTCTGGAGCGGTCCACTACAATCTCGGTCAGTCTCTACCTCCCAAACTTCTTCTATTTTTATTTTCATGTTTAAATTAACATTTGTGAATATTATATAATGTAGTACTGGTCTGTATTCTTCAAAAGAGAAAAATAAGCATAATTTTAATGAAGGCAGATTTTAAAAAGTTGAAAATTAGAGTAAATGGTTGACCGAAGTTAAACTCTGTTTAGATTTTGTTAAGGAGAAGATGGATAGCTTAAGAAAGGAACTCTTCAGAGGGGCGAGTCATTAAGGAAAGTTGACAGAGTAAATTAGGAAAACACTTAGCTGTAAACACAGTAACGGTAGGTGAGGAGGCCCCTACCTGGCGCATACCTTCAGCCGTTCTTACATCAAATATTGCCAACAGATTAATTGAAGAAAATATCATCATGCTACTAACAAATTAATTAATTAATTACACTTTCGAATTGTGTAAGATTCTGAACTTATAATATATATATATTTGCACAAAGGGCTGTTCATCCTGCTCTGGAGCGGTCCACTACAATCTCGGCTAGTCTGTAAATATATACATATGTACTTATATACACGGCTTTATATTCTTGGTTAGCTTTACGTTTTCTATACAACTTAACAAACAGCTGTTCAACAAAACCTCCCGATCATGTTCGTCCATAATTCATAACAGAAATAAAATTTCAAATATTCAAGTAATTTAATTTACTGCTTCAAATCAAATTTTTTCCTAGTATTGATCACATTCTTTATGCACAACCTCTGGAACATTTACTTTTATTAAAATGCTAATTCACTTGTATTTTAAGAATATAGTTAGTTATTGTGACTCATGCCCGGGCTTATCTGAGAGGTCATATCGCCTAATACCAGAGCGCTCTTTCGTCGCTTTAGTGGACATGAACCAACTCTATTGTAGGAGCCCTACATTTTTACTTACCTAGGGTACGGGACTTTAACAAGTCTCGTACCGGCCTTGGACCATCGCTTAACGTCCCATCCGAAGGACGACGTGCTCAAGGTTTTTCAAGCACTCAGATAAAATAAACTAAAGACCTCGGCCTGGTTTAGAACCACTGAGCTAATGGAGCCCTCTCATTTCATTTTATAATAGTATTGTTATTACTAATCCAGGTGTCTTAGACTCCAAGAGTTAGTAGCTGTTTATGTATATAATGTATAAGCTATCTTAATGTAAACATTCTTATGACGTACTCTATTACCATGTTATGGTTTAACGGAAATAAATATTATTATCATTATCAAAACTTTGCCAACATCCAAATCGAAGAAGAAATTATCAAAGTATTGCCATCAAATAGTCAAGATAATCCGATTTAGTTTCTTTGTCATAGGTTTGATGTGTCGAACCGAAATTGGGAATTAATATCATAACTGTTGGTCATTGTAATGCAATTTTTGGAAATTGGAATTTTGATATTCCAAAAACAATTTTTTCACAAGCGACGCATTGTTCCATCAGACATCGAATTTCTACCAGATTACATAACTTCCCTTATACTTGTTATAACTTCGGAAGTAAAAATAAATATAAAATTTGAGTTGTTTCTACGGCAACGCTATATGACATGGAACACAACGTGATCACTTTTAGGGACATTCGGCACATAATGAGTGTTGTGAAATACATTTTGCCAAGGCCATATCGACCAATTTGAACATCACTTGTGATTTATCATTACGGAAGAGGAACAACTCCATTACACTAATTGTACAATACCTAGACTTAATTAAGATTTCCGTTTTCCTCAGTCAATGTAGTGAAATAGCCTCATAATCCCATAATTTGGATTCCTAGCTGAGTAACTCAGGGTGCGCCGAAAGGCAAGCGCCCGTTGTCCCGGTATACTTCATTCTGCACACCATTTTTTTTATATACCACAGTCCAATTTCCCTCTTCCGCAATCAGCTTCAGGTTCGTAAAAAAGTACACTACGTCTAAATTACAATAACACTACTGTAGTGTAAGAGTGAAACTTAATAATGATAACTGATTTTAACAGAAACTTTTTTATAGGTACACTACACAGCTTCGGTCTCATGCCAAAAGATAACCAAACTATATCCTCCTTTTACTATCGATTATTGAACATCTCCAATCGATCTCAATTACACTACAACTACTTTCTACAAACAGAAGCTAAATTACAATAACACTACTTTCTACAAATAGAAGCTAAATTACAAAAACACTACATTCTACAAATAGAAGCTAAACTACAATAACACTACATTCTACAAATAGAAGCTAAATTACAATATCACTACGTATGGTCCTTACACTAGCTTCAAAATAAATACAAAGATAAAAATAATAAATAGTGTCTAGACACGTTTACCGGCAGATTCGTGTCATAAAATTCAAATTTGGAGCCGCCCCCACTAAAGCTCCCCATTTTAAAGCTCATTTCGTTGAGGGCTTTCCCGGTCTGAGAGAGCTTTTAGAATCAACAACACTTTCCACTTAACTAAATGAAAAAATGTGACTTCAAAACACATCCTTGAAAAATGTTCAGGGCAAGGATTAGATGTCAATCTTTCTCTCTTTATAGGACATTGGGACAAAATACATTTCGCCGTTGTGTCCCAATTAAGCGGAGTCGACTGTATTCACATTAACATAGAACAACTCGTAAGATCTCTCTTGACCTACCTTCAGATGGTACCAATATTTTATGATGTTTCTTTAAAATTAATTTTTGAAAAGAAAAGGTCACTTTGGAGCCCTGATGGGGCTAAGGGCCACCCCCGGCTCTAAAAGCATCGTAAATCCGCCCTGTCTCGCATTTCCAGTTATTGATGGTATGGATGTGTATCTTTATAAATAAAATTGCATGAGGATGGTTGTCTTACATTGGGTTTTATTCATTTCAGGTCAAACAAAGACCTTAATTAAAAAATACAAAAACAAATTAAGAAGTTTATATAATAGAATTAGCATAAAAAAATATGTTCCATCGGCATATATAATCAATATAAAGAAAAAACATGTTTTATAATAAATATTAACAAATAAATTAATGGTAGTTAGCATTCTTGTTAGTTATTATGTCTCATGCCCGGGCTTTAACTACGAGGTCATATCGCCTACTACCAGAGCGCTCTTTCGTCACTCTGGTGGACATAAGCCCCAAGGGGTTTTTAACGAGTACCTGACATCGTACAGGCTCGGGACCATCGCTTAACGTCCCATCCGAAGGACGGCGTGCTTAAGTTTATTTTACCACCCAGATAAAATAAACTGAGGGCCTCGGTCGGGTTTCGAACCCACGATCTTGAGCTCAGTATTTTTTTTTTATTTGTTATATAAAAGCTTAAATGAAAAAAAAAATATTTTAATTGCAGTATTACCCGGCGTTGTTCGGGAAACTTTGAATTTTTCCCATGATATCTCTCATGCGATTCCTAGCTATTTCTTCGACAGTACTTACATTTATCACGTTGCAATTTTCAATTATTCTCAAGAAATTAGGCATATAGTCAAATCCCGGAAAAAGGCAATGATGTGTATTGTTTTGGTATGAAAACAAATTTAAGGCCGAACAGCGACGGTCATCGTAGCTTATAATTGCGAAGCAACAGAGGACCCCACCTAGTATGTGATGAGCAACGCCTGGCAACTCAGCTAGTCCGAGTATGTGCGTTGCAACGGCGGACACCCAAGTTAGGTAGTGGTTAGAAGCGCTGGTGACCACAGCTAGTATTTGACGTGCAACAATGGTCACCCAGGTGCTATGTACAGAACAACGGTAGTCACCCAGCTAGTACGTACCTAGGAACCTTAGGCACCACAGCTAGTCTGTTCCTTGCAACGGTGGAAAATAGGACAAGTATCAACCTTGCAACGCTGGACACCCTAGCTAGTAAGTCATTAGGAACGCTGCGCATCATTATGAGTCTTACTACGGCGGACACCCTAGCAGCTGGTGACCACAGTATTACCCGTGTAACGGTGGACGCTCTAGCTAGTACGTGCTTAGGAAACCCCTCCCTTTTAAAATTTAGGGATCCATATAGCCCATTCTCAATTAGATTTTTAGAAATGCTACAATTGAAATACAATGAGGGCAATCTTGAGCTCAGTTATGCAAGCACCCGTTCGAAACCCGACCGAGGTCCTTAGTTTATCTTTTGATGGGACGTTCGTTAAGCGATGATCCCGAGTCTGTACTATGTCAGGAGCGAATAAAAATTTAGGGTAGCCAAATTTAGGACTCCCACAATAGAGTCGAGCTCAGGTCCACCAGAGTGACGAAAGAGCGCTCTGGTAGTGAATGATATGACCTTAAAATTAACGATAACCATTGTTACCTCTAACTACAATACATTGAAAAAATGAATTTAGTTACCCCAAAAGCAGAGAATCGTTTGGTCCTCCGCCTCTGCGTAACATCTTTATTATTGAGGAACACCTCTGACTTGGGCCGTGGGGGTTTCTTCGGCCTCAGGATCACCCGGGTCTCCTCTTGTATATCTTCATCGAGAAGTTTGGAGTCTGAGGATACGGAGAGTTGCCGCTTGACGGGCTCCCGCTGCCCGCCTCCTAGGCCCTCCCAGTCTCCGCCACACACAGCCCTACAGTCTGAAAACATAACACAACATAACATTAACGAAATAGGTAGTATACAGCTCATTGTCGCTCCAAGAATAAATTCATGAATA
Source organism: Aradus depressus (assembly GCA_963662175.1). NCBI lineage: Eukaryota > Metazoa > Arthropoda > Insecta > Hemiptera > Aradidae > Aradus > Aradus depressus. The sequence goes on from OY759214.1 coordinate 8,234,157, forward strand.
AACAAATTGTTTTATTTCAATTGATTTATACTTTTAATTTTTTTGGAACCTAAGATTTGCATTAGTTCTAAAGGGATGAAAAAATGTAAGGCGCTGAGTACGTAAATAAATAAATTCAAGTCGATTAGAAAAAAAAGTAGAGAAAATGCAATTTATTCATTAGCCTTTGCGCTAATATTCAACATGTGACGAAGTTCCTAAATCCCCATACTAAATTTTGTGTCACATTCATTTCAACGGCAGTTATTAAGGTGTTTAAATCGTGTCCCTGGTTCCCCCCTTTCTTTCGACCGATTCCGCTAAAAATTAATGTGTCGTCCCTATGGGATTTTGAATTCACATATAAAATTTTGTGTCGACACATTCATTCTATCGGGATTTATTAGAGTTTTTATGTTAAGCCTCTCCACAAATCTTCCCCTCCTCCTTGGCCGATTTGGCTGAAAATCGATTGTATTGCCCTCATGGAGTTTTGGCCACATACATCAAATTTTTAACCGATTACATAACTGCCAACTTCAAACTGCCTCTTCGTCTCCTAACTAATTACTTCGTCTCCTCTCCAGCTAGCTACGCCACAGTACACAAGTTGTCCCTTGCCCCTCTCTGGAGCCACTCATTGAAGCACCACTTCAACTTCAAACTGCCTCTTCGTCTCCTAACTCATTGCTTCGTCTCCTCTCCAGCTAGCTACGTCACAGTACACAAGTTGTCCCTTGCCCCTCTCTGGAGCCCACTTCAACTTCAAACTGTCTCTTCGTCTCCTAACTCATTGCTTCGTCTCCTCTCCAGCTAGCTACGCCACAGTACACAAGTTGTCCCTTGCCCCTCTCTGGAGCCACTCATTGGAGCCCCACTTCAACTTCAAACTGCCTCTTCGTCTCCTAACTCATTGCTTCGTCTCCTCTCCAGCTAGCTACGCCACAGTACACAAGTTGTCCCTTGCCCCTCTCTGGAGCCCCACTTCAACTTCAAACTGCCTCTTCGTCTCCTAACTCATTGCTTCGTCTCCTCTCCAGCTAGCTACGCCACAGTACACAAGTTGTCCCTTGCCCCTCTCTGGAGCCACTAATTGAAACCCCCCCACTTCAACTTCAAACTGCCTCTTCGTCTCCTAACTAATTTCCTCGCCTCCTCTTCCCCAGATGTTCACAGCCGACAGACCTCAACCCGCCCTCCTCATTACAGCTGTTTTCCGCCACTTTCAAAGCCCACTCACTCTCTCTCTCTCTCTGATCCCCTCCCTTTAACCATATGAATAGCTCTTGGGAACGTTTCAAAATAAATTGTGTAGAGGGGAAAAAAAATTTACTTGTAACGCAAAAAAAAATTCGTTTACATAGGCAATCGTTGAAAAGACAAATTTAATCAGAGTTCACAAATTTTTGGTATTATTGCAAAAGTGAATGGTTTTGATATTTTGCAGAGATATGACTGATTATGCAAAAATTTCAGCAGTGATTGCATTAAGAAACTAAAGATTCGAACTAGAAATTCTATAAAGTATTGTGCTTGAAACAATTTGAGAACAAGGGCCTATGTCGAGGCAGACCCCGAGATTTTGGACACCAAATATGCAAAGTCCACCAACTATTAGGATTCAGATGATGTAATGAATCCCCCCCCCCCCCCCCCCCCCCCCATCCTTGCTGAAAGCTGAACTCAAAATCATCGGTGACGTCTTTACTTCCCCAGCTGTACGAAGCAGGAGAGAAATTGTGTAATCGGTCAGAAATTCGATGTTATCATCCCTAAACCCAGGATGTCCCTCTCGAAGACATGACACAAGCAGCATCAAGAGATGAGGGTCGCCGGTAGCTCAGGGCTAGCCTCTTGAGCTCAAAATCCCGAGTTTGAAACCCGGCGAGGCCCCTCGGTTTTTTTATCTCGGAGGTAAAATAAACTTATGCCCGCCGTCCTTTGGATGGGACGTTAAGCAATGGTCCTGAGCCTGTACGACATCAGGTACTCGTCAAAGACCACTGCCCTAGGTGAATAAAAATTAGGGTAGGCATAATTTAGGACTCTCATAGTAGAATCGGGCTCATGTACACCAGAGTGAAGAAAGAGCGCTCTGGTAGTAGGTGATATGACCTCGTAGTTAAAGCCCGGACAAGAGTCACAATAACTTAATAAAAAATTATGAAAAACGTATGTTCTTTAATATATTGTCTATTTCACAATATGAATTAACAAATATTGAGTCCTTTGTGAAGTATTTCATATTCTAAAGAACATACTTTTTTTTTATTTTTTACAAAATTATTTCGTTATAGTGTAAATAATTTTAATTTTTTATGCGCTCATGATGTACGTTGTTATTTAATCAAATTTAGTATTATTGTTATATATTTACGTAATTGTAGCTTATATAACTTTACTGATATTGTATATATGTCAATACAGGCCCTGAAGAAGTAAAAAGTAAAGTCAAGAAGTAAAAAGTAAGTAAAGGCACACTCAGTGCCGAAAGCTTGGCGTAAATTCTACGGGATTGTTTTCATCAACCACAAGCCAGCCTGATCTCTCTTCCTATTACATCGTTTGCCAATCCTTACCTAATTGATTTGTGATAAATCCTCAAGAAAAATTAGAAATGAGCGTTATAAAGTACACAGATGATTGACTAACGTCGGGCGATCTACTATGAGAACAAGGCAGTCTACTGGTAGCCGCCCCCTTACATATCGGTGGAGGAAGTAGGAACCAGACACCTTGAGCTAACAAAGAGAGAGGGTGTGTTCACATCATACTTACCAAGCAGACTGTACAATCAATCAATCACTTTAGCCCTTATGGCAGGCGTGGGCAAACGTTTTTAGATGGGGGCCAGGTGGGACAATTTAAACGTTTTGTGAGCCAAACTAAATAGAGAATAACGCTGACAAATTTCGACGAATAAAAAAAAAAAATGATGAATCACGGCTAATGTACCTTCTAATCAATTAAGTTTTCTGACTCCCTCCAAAATCAATCGATCGTTTGGGTTAATAATCAATGACTTACATAGAGACCCACATACAAATTTTATGTCAAATACATTTTTTACGTCCGACATATATTACAAACATTACAGCAGTTATTGAGATTTTTCAGTTAAGCCGACATTCTTTCTGTCTGTCAACACGATAACTCCCGATAGAATAAATGCACCAACAAGAAATTTTATAGGTGAACCCAGAACCCTTCAACGACACCTATTGTTTTTCAGCCAAATCGGCCAAGGAGAAGGGGGGTTAGGAGGTTTAACTCAAAATATGAATATATCGACACAAAATTTCATATGGAGCATCAAAATAAGGACGACACTTATTAATTTTCAGCGGAATCGGTAGAAGGGAAAAGGGGAACGGAGGGGAGGATCAACTCAAAAACCTTAATAACTGCCAATTTAATGAATATATCGACATGAAATTTCATTTTTCAAGTCAAAACCCAATGAGGACATAACCAGTCAAATTTTAGCGATATGGACCAAAGGGAAGTGGGGGCTCAGGGGGAGAGGAGGGGGCACAATTCATAAACCCTAACAACTGTCGATTTAATGAATTTATCGATATAATATTTAGTATAAGGATTTAGGATACCCTATGTAAGTCAACTGTTGAATATTAGTGAAAATGGTCATCTGGTTTTGGAGGGGGACCCCATAATTCGTTCTACCACTGACATTTTTGGAATCAGGGATAGGAAAACATGAAATTCCATTGAAAACTCAACATCGAATATCTGGCCGATTATATAACTTCCCTTATACTCCAATATAGATGGTAAGTAGAAACAAATAATATAATAAAGACAGGTACTTTGTAGTTGATTGAATGAGTGATTGTAAGCGGAGCTGGTAGATGTAAATTGACTGTTCTGGTACAGGGTGTTGTCATGTGACATGATGATGTAACCCTAGACACATGGCTTCCACCTCTCTAATTAGCCAGCCTCATGGTGTAACACAAAACTCACCTAATAATGGCGGATCAAATTGTAATAAATGATGCCATATTAATTGAAAAATGTAAAATGTATTCGCTATATCCCATAAGCTGGTAACTTAAATCCGCCCGATTAAGGTTAAGGGCCCATCTCGGACGTCTGTTCAATTAGAGATTTGTGCTAACTACAACAAGTCAAAATCGGCTAACTTGGCCCATCTCGGACGTCTGTTCAATTAGAGATTTGTGCTAACTACAACAAGTCAAAATCGGCTAACTTGGCCCATCTCGGACGTCTGTTCAATTAGAGATTTGTGCTAACTACAACAAGTCAAAATCGGCTAACTTAATTCACTGTTTTACTTCCCACAATACGAAGTAGAGAGAAAATTATGTAATTAGTAAAAAATCGATGTTGTTCTTCACCAAAATTACATTATGTTTACCAACACACGGTCGGAGAATCGCCGGCAAAGTACTGCCCCAGAAGAATTAGTTAACTATGCAAGTTTCTAATGATTAATAACTTCGACAGTATCTTTTCAATGTAGAAGTAATTCGAGGTTCTGTCATGTGAATGAAAACTCAATATTTGGCCAACGTTTCGGAAACTATTTATTTCCTTCTTCAGGGTCTTATAATGACTTGAGTGGATGTGTGTGGTGAAGGTGTTGAGTTTGTGTCCAGCCCGACATATTGTGTCACACTGGACACAAACTCTTAACACCATCACCACACACATCCACTCAAGTTGTAAGATCCTGAAGAAGGAAATAAATAGTTTCCGAAACGTTGGCCGAATATTGAGTTTTCATTCACATGTCAGAACCTCGAATTACTTATACTAAGTTAATTAACGAAGTTACGTCTTTCCCTCCAAAACCCGTTGACCGTTTGAGCTACGAACCAGTAGTTGACTAACGTTAGTAGCTTCAGAATCCTCATACTAAACTTCGTGTTGATGCTTCATTACTTCTCCAGTTTATTTCACATTATTTCTGAGTCGAGCTTCTCTCCTCTGATCAATCCTTCCTTTCCTAATGCCGATTTCACGGCAAACTAATAGGTATCGTCAGGTGTTTTGAATTTAAATATAAAATTGTTTAAAATTACAGTTTTTGTGTTAAGCCTGAGCCTAAAGGGGCCCTCACACTGGTAAAAATTTCGCTCAAAAATTTGAAGATGTCGGTTTTGTGCAAAAATATTGAGAGTGTGAGGATAAATATTGTGCAAAAAAAGGGGTATTCAATATTTTGTGGGGCATTCAAAAGTTTTCAGAAAATTTAGAAAATTTTTGCGGACCTGTCAATATTTTGTAGCATGAGAGCGCAGTGTGTGGAAATTTTGATAAAGTGTAGGTTCTAAGCTCAGTTCGCGAAGTAGGTTACGTTGACCATGGGTCGGTCGCTTCTTCCAATAATTCCTGAGCCACACTCTTTTCTTCTTATTATTTAAAGACTCCTTCAACATTGCACACAATACAACTACGCTACTTTCAACCTCCGGGTTTGCCCTGGGCAAAGGAACATATGCGGCTGAGTACAACGCGATGCGCCGTGCTTCCATCACGAATGTTTAGTCGACACTCAAATTTTGTGCAATATTTTTGTGTAGTGTGAGGGGTCCACGACCATTCAATATTTTGTACAAAAATAAGCTCAATATTTGTACCCAGTGTGAGGGCCCCTTAATCCCCACCTTAAAATTGCTTGTCGATACATTCATACTATCGCGAACTATCAGGTATCAGACATACTGAATCAGGAGGTCGGACAACATGAGATACCGGTGAAAATCGAATTTTTGGCTGATTACATAACCTTCCCTATACTTCGTGTAAAGTAAAAAAAAAATACAATTAACTCTCGATAAAAAGACCATGTCGACATGAAATTTCATATGTAAATCGGGGATTGTAGCCTTATATGTATAGACGAAACCTATTGATTTTCGCCAAATTGGCCGAGAGAAAGAGGAACACAACACAAAAAATCCTCAAGACTTCCAATGGAATGGATGTACTGACCCAAAATTGTATATGTGGAATGAGGAATCCCTGAGGAAGACATATATGAATTCAGCCAAATCGCCCGAAGAGGAGAGTTTAGAGAAGCATCAAAAACAAAGTTGATTACAAGTGTTCGAGCTAGTCAATTACATAAATAAAAAAAAATCGAAGAATAAATCAATCACGTTTTCGCACTCTCGCCATAGCCAAGAGACCGATTTCGCGGAAAACTTATAGATGCCATCCTTATGGGGTTGTGAACTTAATTATGAAACTTCTGAGGTACGACGAAACTTCACTCATTACATTACATAGGCAGTTTTGGGATTTTTAGTTATGCCTCCCACTAATTGCCCCTTCGATTATGGCCTATTTGACTGAAAATCAATAGGTGTCGTCAGTAGAGTGTTCTGGGTACACATTAGGGTGGTCGTTAATAATGCAAAGTTCAAATTTTAACACTCTCACCCAAAAATCTCGATCAACATGATAAAAAAATACGATTGGCATTATTCCGGGCCCATAATAAATGATTTAACCCGTGCCGGCAGAGGAAACCCATCCCTACATGTGCGTAACTCTCGAATGGAGCGCGTTCTTCATGAAAATATCGCGTAATCATCGAAAAGCGGTTGAATTTAAAATTTTCAATTTTCATTCGCATTTTATTATTTAGCATATAATCGACATTTTGAGCTGCAAAATAGAATTCAAATTGAAAAGAAAAAAAAATTATATGAATTAGATTTTTTATTCCTCAAAAAAATCGAAAAATATTTTTCGCAAATTCGGAAGCCAATTTTGACTTGACCAATATAATGTTTGATGAAATATTCGTGTTCAGCAACTTCAAAAATAGTAGTGTACAAATTTTCAGAGATTTACGATAGACAGTTTCATAGTTATAGAACAAAAACCCTCTGCCGGCACGGGTTAAATCATTTATTATGGGCCCGGAATAATGTCAATCGTATTTTTTTATCATTTTGATCGAGATTTTTGGGTGAGAGCGTTAAAATTTGAACCTTGCATTATTAACGACCACCCTAATACACATATATAATTTCGTGTCGATAATACATACCAAGTTTATAGCTAATATCTTCTGTATTCATAATATTGACAGTAATCGAGTCCACATATGACTTTTTTTTTTTTTTTTGAAGATACATTAAAATTTCAGAGAAAAAGCAATATTGAATTTCTGACTGGTTACATAAGTATCGACAATGGATTATGTAAGTTATTTTCTAAGAAGAGGGGGGAACAGACATCCTGAGAAAGAAGACATTTTGATGGAAGAAAATGATTTAACTTAGCTCTTCAATGGCTTACAAATAAATATTTGACTATGTAGAACTGTTTGAAAGACGTCACACGGGGGTCAGTTATTATCGTGACTCATGCGCGGGCTTTAACTACGAGGTCATATCGCCTACTACCAGAACACTCATTTGTCGTTCTGGTGGACATGAGTCCAAAATTTTGCCTACTCTAAACTTTTATTAACATAGGTTTTTTTTTTCACCTCCCAAATATTAAAAAACTGAAGGGTCTTCTTGGCCGGGCTTCGAACCCGAGAGAGTGAAAACGTAATTGGTTAATTCGTGATGGAGAAATACATAGCCGGTGATTCATCGACAACTTTTTTAATAAGTAAAATACCATTCTCAAAAATTGGTATAAAAAATTATCATAATAGGTTAGGTTTTATGACTCATGCCCGGGCTTTAACTACGAGGTCATATCGCCTACTACCAGAGCGCTCTTTCGTCACTCTGGTGGACATGAGCCCGACTCTACTGTGGGAGTCCTAAATTTTGCCTACCCTAAATTTTTATTCATCTAGGGTAGGGGTCTTTAACGAGTACCTGACATCGTACAGGCTCGGGACCATCGCTTAACGTCCCATCCGAAGGACGGCGTGCTTAAGTTTATTTTACCTCCCAGATAAAATAAACTAAGGGCCTCGGTCGGGCTACGAACCCACGACCTTGAGCTCAGAAGTCAAGCACGCATACCACTGAGCTACCGGCGCCCCTAATTATCATAATAAATCGAGTTAAGGCTACAATATAATAAAATATATATTACCTATAGTTCCACTTCTTTTGAGCTTATCTGAAAAAAATAAATAAAAAAAGTTAGTTTATATTTATATAAATAAAAATATATAGTTGCATTATTAAACTAATATTACAGAGTGTGATGAAGTAACACACTGAAGGGTTCCGTAGATGCTTTTGATGTACTGACTGAATAGGTATACATCGCAAGGAGAGATCAGGCTTGTGGTCGATAAAAACAAACTTGTAGAATTTCTGCCAAGCTTTCGGCACCGAGTGTACCTTCTTCTGGGCCTGTATTGACATATATACATTATTAATGAGTGAAACGAACTAAAATATTATACTTTTTTTTTTTTTAATTTACGAATAGATATTTACAACCGTATAAAAAATAAATACAAAAATCAAATGCGCTAAAAGAAAGATAATAGCAATGTCATAATGTCAGGAGGGGAGAAATCATCCAGGGGTGACACTCCCTAGTCATTTTGTTACACTCCTTGGTAACTAACCACTATCAGTGGTGTTGCTAAGAAGGTCTCTGACTATTGACGCTTAAGCCGTAGTTTATGGGAATGTGGCAGAATGAATGAATGGATGCGCTGAAGATTGGAAGCCTTGAGTTAAGTCCGTAAGTCCTTATAGGTTTGAGTAACTGTTATATACACGTCTTCTTACTTATATAATGAAACAATAATATTTAACAATAATTAACCTTAACACATACCAAGTATGTACGAGTATCTACTTCTAACAACTCACTTGTGAAAACATATGATTTACATTAGCCGCCAAAATCACCAAATGTGAAACTATGAAATTTTTACATTTTAAAACTCTAAAACTGTAAGTAGATATGGAGTAGAAAGTATTTTTCGTAATTATTTTTCAATATTGTTTTATAAAGATTGTTGATTGAAATAAAAATAGTTTAATCTAATGCCATTGTACCTACTTGATTGTTTTTTGGTTATCTATAATAAGTGTTTTTTAACTTTAATTAATGTGTTAATATTCTTGCCAAGTGTTATGCTTAATGCGATTATTTTCATAAAATAAATGTTCGATTTGAAAGAACAATTACTTATTCGATTGATATTTTTGTTTCCTTTCATCCTCCATAACATAGAATAATTTAAATTAGGTAGATATACATGAAAAAATAAAAATAAAATATTGGAATTGGAAAGTAGTTTGCATGAAAAGCGTCAACTTACTGAATTATCGATACCATCGATAGTTTTCCACCGATAATATCGGACTATCGCGCCTCTATACATTGTGGCTAGATTGAGTGAGATATAATACCACTGTTGATGACACTACATCTCATATAGGTTGCTCTACTATTGAAATATGACTCTCCTTATCTGTCCAATGGCCGGGAATTAAACCGGGGACATCATATCCGCCGCTCCTGAGAGAGATATATAAAAATTTTTTCAACGAAAAACGAAGTGGAAAACTAGTTGTCTTTTCAACCCATATCTAAATCTAGCTGTACTGTTGTTTTTCGACATGCCCGGGTTTGAACTACGAGGTCATATCGCCTACTACCAGAGCGCTCATTAGTCGCTCTGGTAGACAGAAGCCCGACTCTACTGTGGGAGTCCTAAATTTCGCTTACTTGGTATTTAACCTGACACCGCACAGGCTCGGGACTATGGCTTAACGTCCCATCCGAAGGACGTTTTTGTCTCCCATACAAAAATAAAACCTAAGAATCCGGGTTGCGAACCCGCGATCTTGAGCTCAATAGGCAAGCACGCTAGCGCTGTCACCGGCGCCCAGCTGTATGTTTCTGAACAGGAGTCATATAGACAACAATACGATAAAGTCGACAGAGAATCAATGACAAAGTACCTCCCCAGCTCATATTATTCGACATAAACAAGTTGTCGCTCTCCCTCTGAACCCTCCTTCAAGAGTGTTTGATCATACCCTTTGGCCGATTTGGCTGAAATTCAAGAAGCGTTGGTCTTTTGGGCTTCTGGAACCATATACAATATGGTCAATATTTTTTATGTTTATTTATTACTACATTGAAGCCTATTAAGGCTTATTGTAGAGAGTTGGGTTACAATTTGAATATAAGTAAGAATTTCACACTTAATAAATTTTCTAAATATCTAAATATTAAAAAATCGCGCACATTTACTTATATATGCAAAACAGAAAAATATACACTTTTTTATATATACATACACATATACATATGATAATAGCTTTAAATAAAAAAAATAAAATAAAAAAAAAACCAAACTAATAATCATTAACTCAAACCACTTTGTAAATATGGCCAATATATTCATTCTAATATAGTAGGTTTTTTTTATCTGGGAAGGAAAACACTTTGAGGACGCCATCCTTCGGACGGGACGTTAAGCGATAATTGCGAGCCTGTGCAATGTCAGATACTCGTTAAAGACTCATACCCTATCTAAATCTGAGTATACAACTCTCTACCAATAGATCCATGGCCGTATTGAGTTAATTATTACTTGGGAGAGACTTTATTATATTTTTTTTCATCTTATATACCAGAAGATGTTGAAGAAAAAGGAAGATTGATATTTATTGTGAAAAACTGTTTTTCATCAAAGTTATATTAGGTTACAAATTGGAACTTGTCCCAAGCGATTTTAGATAAGCAATGAATACATGAAATGACCTACTAACAAATACAAATATTCAGTTCGTAACAGCAGCTGAAATGAAAAATTAATCAATGTAGATTTGTAATAATAAGGAAATTGTAATTAACAGAGAGATGAAGTATGTAAATTTGTGTTGAGATTTTCGTTAAGTTACAGTCGTTAATTATGCAGCTCGTTAGCATAACACCTCATCTTGTCGTTAACTAGCACAACCCGCTCATCCAAACTGAAACACCAACATTTTCAAAATTCAAATTAACAATTTTCCAGTTTTGAGTCGACTTCTGTATAATTACTTAAGACTTACAACCTTATACTGAAGACTTTAGTAGAATTATACTATAACTGACGAAAGAATTAATCTATCAACGATATTCTATATCGCCATTCCGGAAGAACAGTGACGTAAATGCAAAAATGTGTCAAATGCAAATAAGTCGATAGACAATATCAGAAATACATCCCCTACACTGGGGAATATGGACGTAACTGTAGTTCCACTCGGGACCACCAGAGGGTAGTTGCATTATGGTCGAAACATTAGCAATTGTTGCCTTCGTTCAATGGAACAACGACAAATGGCTCAGTTGAGCTCAAGACTGCCGTGAGAGTAGTTGTGTTCCGTTCCACAGTGACGCAAGTGTAGTTTCTGACAAAAACCTGGATTGACTTCCACTTGATTCTCTTTCCAACTACTTTATACAGTGTGCCTTACTTAAATGTATGATTTTAATAAAATATAGATTTCAAAGTAGTTTTTTTTTTTTTTTTTGTTCAGCAGCGAAAATTTTATGAAATCGCTGAGAGAACTAACGATTACGACATTTTGTGTCTTCTAGAATAACAAACAATTTTTAGAGAAACAATGACGTAACTGCACTTAGGGGTTGAAATCAGGGTGATTAAATCCTAATCCTGGTAAATGAAAGTAAAGTATATATTCCACATACTCCTAATATACCATTATTTTCTGTCACTTACAACCTTTTTAATTAAACGTTTGACACAACTGCAATTCGTTTTTTTACTCTCCTGTAAAATTGAAGTTTTTGCATTTACGTCACTGTTCTTCCGGAACGGCGATATGTGTATCCTAAACTCTCTTCGGACAACACGATTTTCAGCCAAATCGGTCAAAGAGAAGAGGGGTATTAGGGGAGAAGCTGAACACAAAAACTCTAATAACTGCCATTGTAATGAATATATTGACATGGAATTTCATATGTACACTCAAAGCCCAGTAAGGACGTCACCTACAAATTTTCAGCGGAAGATGAGGAGGGTCAGAGAGGGGGCTCAACTCAAAAGATCTAGTAACTACCGATGTAATCAATGTATCAACATAAAATTTAGGATTCAAAAGCCCCTATTGTAAGTCAAATACTGAGTTTTAGCCCAAACGGTCGATTGGCTTTGGAGGGAGAGCGAAAACGCAATCGATAAAAATATCATTCTGATGCGTAATCAGATACGTTTCAGCCAAATCAGACCATAGAAAAAGGCGGTTTGGGGGGTGCGGACACTTATTTTAAAAGATACAATGCGAAATGGGGAAGTTTTTTTTTTTCAACAGAATGGCTAATTGAGAAAGGATCCAATATTTCCAGACTTGGTTTTCCCACCTACTTTCCTCATATCAGATGCAGCTGGTACATCCTCTGAACAGAGATTGCATTTGCAATTAAGTTGAGAAAGGGGGATCTGAGAAGTGGAGACGAGGTGAAGATCCGATAATGGGAGACCATGTTGATGGTCTGGTTAGAAGCTGGTAGGTAGTAGATACCAGTTCAACAGAGATGCTAGCAACTAATCATAGTAAGGTATCGGCAGGTTATCGGGTATGTCAGGTTACAAATATGTACAATAACTGAAAATGATTAAAACCATCCAGTTAAAAATATTACCCTATTACTACAAAACAAAATGTCTGAAATGATTCTATTCACTCTACTACACAATAAAACTAATAAATCACCGGCAATGTGTTCCACAGAAATTATTGGAATCTGAAGGTCGGAAAATATGATATTCCGTTGAAAACTCCACATAGAATTTCTAATAACTTGTAATTTTAATTAAAATTTAATTACTTAATAGTTATTTAATAACTTCCCCTATACTTCGTATATGTTTTATTTTATTTATTTCCTTATATAAATTCAATCAATAGTAATTAGATAGACTAGTTTTGAAATAAAACTTAATTGCTTTTAATAAATAGAAATTTAATTACTAGTGAAATAAAACAATAATTAGTACAACAAAAAATAGATAATATAGGTATTACGAAAGAAATAGATAAATTCAGAATCTATCTAGTAGAAGAAAATAACTAATGAATGAATAAAACAATATTATTTACCTTATTTGAAACTATAAAAAAAAAAAAATTCAAGTTATTCTCAAGACTAATCTTCTTTTGTATTTAATTCAGGTAAACATTAATAATAAGGATAAAAACAATTAGGCTTAAGGTATTCAATTTCAAGTTCATTTTATAATGAAACTCCAGTTTAAGTGTAATAAATATTATAGTTTGTAATTAGACTTCAAACTCGGATGTTGTAAACAAAGTGAACTGAGTCCAGTGTTGCCACCTTAACTTTGGTTTTCTAGTATCCCCAGAGTGTTGGCCGCATTAGCGTTAGTTGTCTAGTACCCAAAGTGTTTTCTAAACATGCAAAATGCGTACGATTAATAGTGAATGTTATTTTAAAAATTATTTTAATATTGTTAAATAATTTTCTAAATAGTAAAAAATGTAATTTTCTATTAGTTCTAAAACCTTTTCATTGCAACGCATAGCACGTACATGTGACAAAATATGTTTGCTTTTATTATTTTTTAAAGTGACTTTTACTAGTTTGGACATAACCAATGTCCGATGAACTAATTAACACTTATGAAAAATTTCGTGTAAATCTGAGATCAGATGCGGCAGATATTGAGTAACAGACGAACAAACAAAGCAACTCAAAGACTGCTGAATTCAAAAGTAACGTCTAAAGTAAAAAAGATTCTGGAGGTTCTCGAAATAAAGTGACAATAACAATGGGATAAAAAAATAATTATTAAAATAATTTAATTACAATAATAATTATTATTATCGCATTTCCTGTACAAATGAGTTTAAGCTACGCCATGTCTATGTTATTAATGTCCGCTTGCTTCGACCAGCTGAAGTCCTTTTTCACTTTAAACGCACCTAATATTTAAAAAAAAAAATATTTTATTACAAATTCTGTTTAAAATTTTGAACACATTTTCACTTTTTATATTATTCTTATAGGTGATGTGTCTTCTTTAATCTCTTTCTTCTTTTAATTTTAGTTTTCATTCATAATTAGAAAAAAAAATTCTAATATATTGAACCATCTGTTGCCTGGTTGAGTTCATATGGAAACAGTGTTGCCACTTCCTTGAATAATATTGTTCCCATAAAAATTCCAAATTGTCGACGCCTTTCTTCTTTTCAAAAAATTTAATTTATACAATTATTTCACATAATGTGGGTGCTTTTTGTAAATCATAACCAATAAGCACATTAGTGGTTATACAACCTACCGGTATCTTACTAGGATTAGTAACCATACAGAGAGGAGGAGCGCGATCGTAAAGTGGTTAAAAGCAATGGTCTGCAATATGGTGTGGTCTTGAAGGTATATTGGTCCGAAGATGCTGTAGTGTTGACAGCCAGAGCTACAGACGGCCGGATGTTTGTCTTTCGATACAGGCTACACTAAACAAACAGCATCTGGTTGGTGCGAGGGGTCGTAGACAAGGAACCTATAGAAAACGAGAAAATCACCCACCATGTAATTCCCCAGCTCAAATGATACGTCATCAAGTAAGTTTTCGCTCTTTCTTTAATGTTTTTTACTCCTTTGCCTCAAATGACTGAAAGAGAGAGAAGTGTCTTTAGGGTTAAAGTGAGGTGAACCATGTAGGAGTGAAATAACAGTGGAATGTATGCGCAAAGGTACTTTTGTTTATTTATATGTTTATATGTCCAAAATAACATTAAATTGAAGAATGGCCACAATATTTAAAAAGAAAAGAGACTAAAGTAGATGTAAAATTAGTTTGTAAGATTTTTATTGTAAGTAATTTGATTTTTTATTTCATTTTGATATTATTTTTAATGTAGGTTTAGTTAAATAAACCCAATATTTGTTCTCGTATTCAATGCTATTCATTTATCTGAGAACCCAGTAAGATAATTCATACCTTTGGATTGGATTGATCATTTTTGAAATTTTAGGATAACAATATGGCATCTCATTATTATATTTAGCAGAAATCCAATTGAAATAATTATTAATTACATTTTTTTTAAATACGTGCACTTTCTTCAAAATTGTAAGTTTTGAACTTTCGATATTGTTTTAGGGCCCTTTTCGGAAATTACTGTCAAAATCAAAATTGAGAAGATCAGCTATAATTTCTACAGGAAATGTGGTAATTTTATTATTTATTACTTGTTTATTTTATTATTTCTATTATTTTCATTTTTATTTTACATAACATTTTATTATCACAATATATGGAAGATATGTAATCGTTCAGTTTTCACCAGAATTTCATATTTTCCAACCTCCTGATTTCCAAAGCAGAAGCAAAAAAAAAATGTGTACGCTTAGCTGTGAATCCCGATATAATGTCGATACGAAATTTTATATGTAAATTAAAAATCCCGTATGCCTATTATATTCTTCAAAATCGGTCAAACAGAAGAGGGCATCAGAGGACGGGAGAGCACATCAAAAACCCTTTTTAAAACCCTAATTGCTGCCCTTCCAAAGAATGTATCGATCATATTCCGAAGAGCTGCCACCCTAGTCATGACTAGTGGCACAGATGATATATAAAAGTAATGAGGGCGCTGGTAGCTCAGTGGTATGCGTGCTTGCCTTCTGAGATCAAGATCGTGGGTTCGAAACCCGACCGAGGCCCTTAGTTTGTTTTATGTGAGAGGTAAAATAAACTTAACACGCCGTCATCCGGATGGGATGTTAAGCGATGGTCCCGAGCCTGTACGATGTCAGATATTCGTTAAAGACCCTGTCCTAGGTGAATAAACTCAAAAATTGTAATAACCCAATGTAAAGATAGTAGATAGTCCCTGGCTCAATTGGTTTTAAAGGGACAGGCAGAATTCGTGCTGAAGAAGACAACTGCCGATGATTCACCGACATTAAGGACGATTACATAACTTAGCCTATACTCCGAATAAGGGGGTGGGGTGGGGGGGGGGGGGGGATTAATGAATATAACTGTGCTAAAGAAGCTGTGAGATTGTGAGATTGGTGGACACGGTGCTTCGCCTCAGACCTATCTAGTGAGGGGGTTATCAAGCCATTAATTTTCTCCATCTCCTCCAAATAGAGTTAGACTCCAATTTGTTAATTTCACCTTTAAAGGGAGGGGGGCGACAGGGTAAGGCCAGTGATTGGTTGGCTCCTCAGCCCCAGGCATATCGAATTTATTCACAGATAAACGGTAAACGTTTTTACTTCCACAGCTATACACAATGGCATAGGGGAAGTTATGTAATCGGTGCACAACTCTGTTGAGTAAGTTTTCGCTCTCCCCCTGAACCCTTCTTCCCTTCGGCAGATTTGGCTGAACATTATAAATGCTGTGCTCAGGGGCTTCTCAACTCTCATATAAAAAATATGTCGGTGAATCACCAGTTATATACTTCCCCTGCAAAATGTGTCGATACATTTATTACATCGGCAGTTACTAGGGTATTTAGCCGGAAGGGATTTAAGGTCGAGCCCCTAACTCTTGTCCTCATTCCCTACAAACGATTTCGCAAAAAATTAGTAGTTGCCGTGCTTATCTGATTTTGAATTTAAATATAAAATTTCGTGTCAATACATTCATTCTATCGAGAGTTATTAGAGTTTTTGAGTTAAGCCTCCTCCTAATCCATCTTTCCCTTTGGCCGATTTAGCTGAAAATTACTAGATTTCGTCCTAAGAGGGTTCTGGATACACATATAATATTACGTGTCGATACATTCGTTATATCGGATGTTATTGTGTTTACAGACACACACATATACACGAACATGAAATTCCTGTGAAAACCCAACCTCGAATTACGGACAGATTACATAACTTTTCCTATACTTCGTATAAAAATGGTTCCTAAAACTAAGGATCTTGAAGTATTTAAGTTTTGAACACATACAATGAAAGTAGTTATGGAGGATAAATAGTTATTGTGAATCATGACCGAGCTTTAACTACAGGTCATATCGCCTAATACCAGAGCGCTCATCCCCGAATCTACTCTGGAAGTCCTAAATTTTGCCTACCCACGTTTAGTTATCTTGGGGTCTTTAATGAGACTTGACATCGCACTTTAATGTTTCATCCGAAGGATGGCGTGCTCAATGTTTCTTTTTTTTCAGCTCTCAGATAAAAAAGCCAAGTGACTCAGCCTAATTTCGAACACATGATCTTGAGTTTATCCTCTGAACTACCTGGCCCTCATTATATATCTTGTAAACGTACTCAACATGGACACAGGAAGTACAATGCGTCAAGGCTAGCAATATAAAGAGATACAAAAGAAATTCTTAATCTTGATAAAAGTTTGAAAGGACAACTTAAGTATTTCAGTTACAAATCTTGTCAAAGACCTCCAAAAGTCTCCCAGGAGTTGAAGAAAGTCAAACAGAAGAACTGACGTTTCCCAACATCTCATTGTCAAACTTCACCTCCAACTTAATAAGACACAAGAATTTTCAAATTGAAATCATCACTCACAGAAAAATTCATTTAAACTAACTTTATTTTTTATTAAATGTAAAGTTATTTGTAAAAAGTTAATTAAAAGCTAATCCAAAGGTATCAATTATCTTACTGGGTTCACAGGGAAATGAATAGCATAGAATAAGAGAACAAATATTGGGTTTATGTACCTAAACCTACATTATAAATAAAGATGTTTGTTAGCGACTGTAGAATTCAAAATTCTGGGGGTATTGAGGGTCAGTCAATGAAGAAAACACTATTCAAATGCCAACGTTTCGATATATTTCATATCATCATCAGGGCTATGAATATAGATGGTTGAAGAGAAGGCCTTCTCCTCAACCATCTATATTCATAGCCCTGATGATGATATGAAATATATCGAAACTTTGGCATTTGAATAGTGTTTTCTTCATTGACTGACCCTCAATACCCCCAGAATTTTAAATTATAAATAAAATCAAAATATCAATATCAAATAAAAAATCAAATTTACTTACAATAAAAATGTTACAAACTAACTTCTACATCTACTTTAGTCTCTTTTATTTTTATATATTGTGGCCATTCTTCAATTCAATGTTATTTTGGGCATATAAACATATAAATGAATAAAAGTACCTCTTTTGCGCATCTACTTCACTGTTAATCTTCACTCCTACATGGTTCACTCTAAAAACACTTCTCTCCCTAGACAGTCCACCTTCACATCTCTCCTTAGACTGTCTCTCTCTCTATTCAAACAGCTGATCGTCGTCTTTTGTCTCCATTCATTGGTGGTTCACATTTCGTTTTAAAACAAAATGCGACTAGTCCATCTTTGTATATTTATTCACTATTTAATTTACTTCTCAACTCCTAACAGCTGTTTTTATACAAATAATAATAATTTATTTTTTAATATATTACTAATTTTAATGTGATGTAAATTTTTTACATCACATCTCATTACTAAGTATTTATGTTTACCATACATACCCCCTTAAATATACATAGTTTTCAACAGACTAAAATGTTTTCCGACCTCCTGGTTACCAAAAATTAAAAATAAATGTATGTGTATCTGGGTCTTTGAACACTGCCGATGTAATGAATGTATTTACACAAAATTTTATATGTCTATTGAGAATCCTCTAAGGACGAAACCAGTTGTTTTTCAGCCAAATTGGCCAAAACAACTGTAATCGATGTATTGAACGAAATTTTATAGTTACTTACTTAAACAATACATTCTCATTACTTAGAATACATTCTCATTACTACCCTGAGTAATGAGAGTGGTTAGATAGGAAATTAAATTAAAGAGGCCATATTTCTTTACAAATATACGTTAAATGTATAATTTAAAATGTAATACGTATGTGCAATTTATCACCGGCAATTTTGATCCCCAACACGAATTAAATAAGTTTTAGCTCTCCCTCTAAAACCAATCGACCGTTTTAGATAAAATACAATATTTGACTTACAAATGGGACTTCTCATAGCAAGATAAAACTTCGTATCGAAACTTACACAGATACACACATATGCAACATCGAATTTCTGGTCGATTACATAACTTTCCCAAAGGTACTTCGTATATCTGGGAAAGTACCTAATATAAAATAATGAAAGTTACAAACTGAGGTTCCGAAACCAGTTTTCCCGATTTATTTCTTTATTTCACCTTACAGAAGACATAACCACCAGCGGGACATTTACATCGCCCAAATGGACCCGAAATATTGCTAAGTGTATAAATAAAAATTTAAAAAAAAAAAAAGTTAGAATTACAAAACCCGATGTGGTGAACCTGATAGTCGACTGTTGCAACAAAGTTTGTATCGACATGCATCCTCCATTTTGTTTTTGTGGTTCTATAACGAGATGGGCTGTTGATGTCCTAAATTTTGCCTAACTAGACTCCCAGTTTCCTTAACGAATCTAAGAACGTCCTCCTCTGTGATTACATATTTACAAAAAATGAGGAATCTCGTCTGAGCATATACCCACTCAGGAAGTGTGCCGTCGTCTCGTCTTCTTCTCCACATCTGTCACATGTGGGACTGTCCTTGATTCCTACAGTGTGTAGGACTGATACGTCTGTATTAATTATTTGATAGCGTTGTTATTGTTTTTTTTTCCAACAACAGAAATGTAAAGCATCGTTCTGTTGAAAATGCGTTTTGTACCTTGTAAGTTTAGTGCACACAAGAACAGAAGACAAATTCACTATCTGAACTATAAATTGTTACAAATGACTATTGGAATATTTAATCTTTTTGAAAAATGAATAATACCGATGAGTGGGCTTCCTTTCTACAAATCAGAAAAAAAGATTGATGACCTGGCCCTTCTCTTATCAAAGGGAGGTGGTCCCGTTCTATCAACTAATTTGTATCAATGAGATTCAATGTTTCTCTATTCAATCAAATAGTATGGATCAGTCAGAAATTTAGGACCGGTGCACGATGGTAGTAGGGTAGTTTGTTGGGTGGGTGGGTTGTCTCATGTGTAGACTGAGAAGAGAAGAGGGCTCAATGAACTGCCTTGAGGGACACCAGCTGTCACCAGATATAGACAGCAGTACTCAGCTCTCTGGGAAACTCTGAAATATCGCTCTTAAGAGGCCGGGAAAGCTTGTTTAACAGTTTTTTTTTTAATGGTATCATAATTCAGTTTCCTCGCTTTTTCATCACAATTTTTCAAGTGTTGTTTATACAAACTTTTAATGGACCTAACTTTCATGTTTCTCTTGAACGATAAACGAGATAAAATAGACATATTGCTGGAAAGTTAAGGAATTCAGAAAGAGCAATATTTCGATTTCAGGATTCGTACAATGCGCAATGTTGAAACGGATATGGACTTGAGCACTCGAACTCTGGGTTCTGCCGAAGTTTCCACCTAATCAAACATTTTTTCAAATAAAAGTTGTAGAAAAGACTGAAATACATATTTTATAAAGAATACAATTTTTCATAGATCGTCCGGTTTTAAAGATGCCGAAAACCTCTCTGCAGTTTTGAAAATCATATTTTTAGATGTTTCTTTAATTTATCCAAAAACGGTTAATCCAATCGAAAAATTGGTTCTTACCAAAAATGTTCCTTATTAAATTCCCAATCGCTAATAAGTCTTCAGATTTCAGATAGGATGAATACGACTACAGTTATAGCGCCTCAAACAATTAAAAATAAATTTCCGTAGGAAATATTTCAAAATGATTAAATTGTATCGCGTAGCAACGAATGCGATGTGGTCATTACAGGACTTTATTATACCAACCACTTTCAGAATTACGCTGTACAATTGACAACTCATTATTTGTAGGCCAGCATGAAATGATTTTGAGACGAGGAAGGGGGGGAGAGAGTGATCTCTATATATTTTCGACAAAACTGTTTTGTAATGATCTCTTCCTTTTTTTCATTCAACCAATGAATCTCCAAATCTGTTGTTCGTTCTCAATGGGATAAAGATAAACCCTCGTTTCCCGACTTTAATAAAAGCGTATCTACTCTTATATCGATATATCGAGTATAAGAAGGATATATATTTTTTGCCTTAGATTTGATAAAGGGGGGAGAGGGGGATGCGATACTAGGTTGGGGCGATGTGAGAAAGTCACCCCCTTTTCAATTTCCTCGAGGGCAGCCCTCTCAACAAAGCCGACACTGCCCCCGCCTGAGCTGAGGGTGAGTCTGTAAGGTGAACCCTAGCTTCCTCCCTCTTTCTACCTGCTACTACAGATAGGGAGGGGCATGGAAAGTCCATCATTAGCTACCTACATTCTTATTTTTCAATATTCTACTGAAATACCCCCCCCCCCTCCCCCGCCATCAAAATATCGCCGTTTTCGCTCTCCCACAAAGCTAATCAACTGTATGGATTAAACCTTAAAACTTACACAGTGGTTTCAGAATGCTCATACTAAATTTTGTGTCGATATATCACCAGTTATTACGATATTTGAGACGACCCCCCTTCTCTGGTCTTCCCCTTCCCTTCGACTCATTTCGCGGAAAAATAATAGTTAGAATCCTTATAGAATTTTTAATTTAAATATAAAATTTCATGTACATTCATTACATCGGAAGTTATTAGAAATTTTAAGTTGAGCCCCCCTCCCCTTCAGCTGATTCCACTGAAAATTGATAGCTGTCGTCCTTATAAAGCTATGAATTTACATATGAAATTATTTTCTCTATTGCAAGCTGTCTCTGATCCGAAAATAATTTACACTGACGGATCCAGATCGGAAACTTCCACGGCCTGTGCCTTCGTAGATAACAACAGCACATATAAATATAAGCTCCACCCACTCTGTAGTATATTTACAGCAGAATTGAAGGCTATAGCGCTGGCTCTGTACTCCGTTATGACAGTCACTGAAAAGACCATAGTCAAGACTCACTCAGTGCCTTGCACAGTCTCGACATGTTCCCCAATCATCCAATAGTTCACCAAATCCATAGGTATCATACCATGTTAATACAGGCAGCAAAAACGGTGCTATACGTGTGGGTCCCGGCTCACACCGGTGTTTCTGGCAACGAAAGAGCGGACAAAGCAGCAAAAGATGCAAAAGACCTCCCTGAAGTCTGTCCTGTCCCCCTGACTCCCAATGAGTTACTTCGACCGATAGCAGCCAAAATTCATTGGGGATGGCAAAGCATGTGGGACGAAGTGGATATGAACAAGTTAAGAATGTTGAAGGTGGAGTGTACAACCCTGGAAGAGTTCATCGAGAGGCAACAGAAGAGTGGAGGTGGTGTTGGGAAGGCTCCGGATGGGCCACACCAGATTTACCAAAGCATGTGGGACGTAGTGGATATGGACAAGCTAAGAATGTTGAAGCGGAGTGTACAACCCTGGAAGAGTTCATCGAGGGACAACAGAAAAGAGGAGGTGGTGTTGGGAAGGCTCCGGATGGGCCACACCAGACTTACCCACGGCTACATCATGTCTAGAGAAGGGCCCCAGCAGTGTGCCGCCTGCGGCTACATCCTCACTGTCAGACATATCATAGAGGAGTGCCGCGCCTATGAGCATCTCATGGACAAGTACAACATCCCTCGCAATCTGTCGGAGGCTCTCGGGGACGACAAGTCTGTTATAGACCAATTAATTCCCTTCCTCAAAGAACCCGGACTGTACTATAACATAAAGTATTTCTTGTTTATCTATTTGTTATATAGTTTTTACTACATTTGAAGGGCGATGATAACCTTGCAGTTTTTTGCCCTTAAAAATCATATCATATCATCATACATATGAAATTTCGTGTCAATGCATTCATTACAACTGTAGTTATTAGAGTTATTGTGTTAAGCATCCCCTAATCTCCCTCTTCCCTTTGGTCGATTTGGCTGAAAATCAATAGGTCGTCCTTATATAGGGTTTTGGGAGACATATACAATTTTGTGTCGATACACACATAGCAATCGTTTTCTTCATTTTTGGAAACATGGAGTCGAAAAACATGAAATTCTGTTGAAAACATCGATTACATAACTTCGTATAACTGCGAAAGTAAAAATCCTTGGAAGGTTTAGTTCAAAAGTGAATTAAATCCTCATGAATGCTTAAAGGAAAAACAGACACAAAACAGAATATAGTACTCTATAAGTTTGGAGCTCAGAATTCCATTGGAGGGCTCTTTAAGAATTTAGTGACCATTTCCTGCAACCCTGAGCGACTCCCAAGAAACAAGAGTTTCTTACAGACATACTATAGCTCTTATCTTCTCAGTCTTTCCTTTATTCAAGGCCCACTATACTCGGAATAAACCAACATAAATATAGTATATTTTCGATGGTTAACTTTCCCAAGAGGCCAACAAATGTTAGGAGAATAACAGCCGGTTGTGTACAGTCTCCAATTTATAACCGAATGCATACGAATAAAGAGAAGAAAGAAGGCATCCCATGGGAGTCACTTGTCATCATCAAGGAACGTTTCATGTCTGGCTATGAAAAACAGAGCTTTTTTTTTCTTTCGTGTCTTCTATATAAATGAAGATGAAACTCAGTCTTTCTGTCGCTCTGTCCTGCGCGTCATGCAAAAACAGCTCAACGTATAATCTTAAAATTTGCAGCGTATATCAAAAATGGGCCTAACTTACAATATGGCACTCTAAATTTTGAAATTGGGGCGTTGTTGGGGGGGGGGGGGGGGGGGGGGCATAAAGAAACAACGTGTGACATGTCGTTTTAAAGGGTTCGATGAGATGAGCTCAGAAATGTATATGTCGTAGACTCTTACGAGCTCTCCCCCACCAGAGCGCTCTTTCGTCGCTCTGGTAGTAGGCAATATGACCTTATAGTTAAAGCCCGATTCACAATAACTAATTATAAAGTTAGAATGATTTTTTCGTTTGATGAGAAATACGTTTCATATTATATAAAAAAAGCCTTGGAGACCATCTGTTCAATGTCTGCCTGTTAGTATGTTTGAGCTTCACATGAAAACGGCTGAACGTATATTCATGAAATTTTGGAGGTATCAAGGATAGTCCAACTTAAAATATCGGGTATGTGGCATTTCAAAATTTTGAACGGGAAAGGATTTGTGAGGGGCACATAACATAAAATGTCCTTGCGGATTATTATGAAATTCCATGCGTAGCATTCTTATAAGCCTGGTTACAGTTACTAACCTGGGTAAAGTTACTAACCTGATTACATTTAGTAAACATGTTATTCTTTAGAATGAAAAAGCACAGAAGTAAAACTCACCATATCGTATGTCTTTGTCGTTGGGTATATTTCCGTTTGGTTCGAGGCGGTCGAGGAACTCATCAGAATATCCGTTGAAGGGGAGTTTGGTCGTTTTAGTCTTAGTGTCGTCCGGTTCATCCTTGGAGATAGCTGCAACAAAAAAACAGACAAAACATCAGTAACAGAAGCACGGAAAAAGGCAACAAGTGTAAATCGTGAGTGTGGCTCTCTGGACTGTTTGTCCTATGATCACAGGAAATTGACTCAACATATTTCAATGAAACATCCATATTTTGAATTTGCCTATTCCAGAATTCAATACATATAATTCCAAAAAAACTTATCAGAGGTGTATAAATTTACACACATTAAGATTATTAATATATTATAAAATCATTTATTATTATTTGATAAAAACAGCTGTTAAAAGTGAATTAAGGTGTAGTGAACCATATACATAGGAGTAAAATAGATGCGCAAAGGTACTTTTATTTATTTGTACATAATACATCCCAAAATAACATTGATATAAATAATGGCCAATAATAAAACAAACAAAAAAGACTGATATAGTTTTAAGTAATTAGTTTCCACGATTTTTTTTTATTGCAAATACATAATTTGATTTTTTTGATATTGATATTCTGAATTTATTTAAAATGTAGGTTAAGTAAAATAAACCCAAATATTTATTCTCTTATTCTATGCTATTCATTTTCCATGTTAACCTAGTAAGATAATTTAATTTATACCTTTGGATTAGATTTAACATTTTTGAAAATTTAGAAAAACAATATGGCATCTCTTTAGTAAATTTTAAAAGAAATCCTATCCTAATGAAATGTGTATTAATTTAAATTTTTTTTAAATGCGTGCACTTTCTTCAAAATTGCACGTCTTAAATTTTCAATATTTTTCTGGGGCCCTTTTCGGAAACTACTGTAGAAATCAAAATTCAGTAGAAGACCAGCTAAAATTTCTAGAGGAAATGTGGTAATTTTATTTTATTATTTGTTTATTTATTATTAATTTTTTTAATTTATTTTATTTTAAATAATTTATTTTATTTTACATAATTTATTTTATTTTACATAATTTATTTTATTTTACATAATTTATTTTATTTTACATAATTTATTTTATTTTATATAATTTATTTTATTTTACATAATTTATTTTATTTTACATAATTTATTTTATTTTACATAATTTATTTTATTTTACATAATTTATTTTATTTTACATAATTTATTTTATTTTTCACAGTATACTTGGAGACAGAAACAGTTAGTTGGTGTTTTTCTCTCATATTTTTGACCCTCTAGAATACTTGAACCTGTTGAACTTTTTATATATTTTTTTCCCACCACAAAAGCCCTTCTAATAACCTAAATTATAGTTTATTTTGTCAACGTTATTTGGAAAAGTAAATTAAGTCTAGGTCTGTTAGTGACCAAATGAGAAGCTACTGGAGTGGACTGGTGTCAGGAAATGTTCCAGGAGGCGGTAATATTGTACCATTAGTGGACGGAAAGAGAAGAGTGGCCGCTTCATCAGCTGCCGCAGGACACGGCAAACAAAATAAACCCAACTAAAGTACACAAGGGCGCGGCGGCCCTAGAGAGGACGATACCCCGGGCGGCACGTGCACTCGACCTGCAGCTAAGTGAGTGGGGAAGGAAACTTAGCTCTGCACACAAACTGCAATATCATTTTGACGTCACTACTTTATTTTCATTGTTTTTTTACATTAACATTTATATTTATTTAATTAATTCTTTCTCAATTGGTTGATACGTTATTCTTCGTTTTATCTTCTTATGCAATTATTCTTACAGGACGTAGGCCCCAGTATATAGATTATTTCTCATTAAATACATTATGCTCTGTCCACTTTTATTTATTTATTTATTTAGGGTTAGGTAGTTAGTTATTATGACTCATGCCCGGACTTTAACTACGAAGTCATATCGCCTACTACCAGAGCGCTCTTTCGTCACTCTGGTGGACATGAGCCCGACTCTACTGTGGGAGTCCTTAATTTGGCCTACCCTAAATTTTTTTTTATTCACCTAGGGCAGGGGTCTTTAACGAGTACCTGACATCATACAGGCTCGGGACCATCGCCTAGCGTCCATCCGAAGGACGGCATGCTTAAGTTTATTTTACCTCCGAAATAAAACTAACTAAGGGCCTCGGCCGGGTTTCGAACTCACAACCTTGAGCTCAGAAGGCAAGCATGCATACCACTGAGCTACCGGCTCCCTCTTATTTAGTTAGATATTTATATAATAAATACATTTATTTTCGTATATTTCTTGATAATTAAGCTGGTTCCCTTTAATTTTTTTATTTTTTTTTATTTATCTTTATTTTTTGTGGTCTAGTTTATCCACTGTAGCACTATTTTATTTATTTTTGTATTTTTTCGGATACTTTATATAATTGTTTCTTTTCTTTTTGACTTTATGTATTTATTCTTAGGGGACCTCGGTCCCAGAATAAAATGTATTTTCATTTCAGTAGCAGATGAACAGAAGGGCGAAGAGTGGGCCAAAGAGAAATAAGTTGAATACCCTTCTGCAAGAGCAGGACCTGGAGAGAGTTCTGCAGATATGAACAAGGGGATCATGGAGTCATCTCCCAGTAGCCAAGGAAGAAGAGTCCAGGACTCGCAAAAGAGAGTAATTAGCCATCATCGGTCTCCATTCAGTTTGTGCTGAACGCAGTCAAAGTTTAGTAGGTCCAGCCGAAGGGATAAAGGACTATAAACGCTACCCAACTAAGTCCTTCCTTATGAAAGCCCTTCTGTCATAATTAATGTGAAGGAAGCGTACAGGGGATTAATTAAATCGAAAACAAGGGATGACAAACTTGTGGATGAGGGATGAGGCATCCCGGGGGATCGAGACCCCTTTACAGGGATAAATCCCAGAAAAACTTTAAGGTGACAAAACGAGAGGCAATTAATTACATGTCCTCCAGAATTAATTGTCTATCCTCCAGCCCCTATATCTGCTAAAGAAAATATTTGTAAAGAATTTCCATATTTCTTTTACAGAACGACCTTCTTTTAAGGGAGGTTGTGCAGACGTATTTTGTTAGTTATTATGAATCATACCCGGGCTTTCACTTCGAGGTCATATCGCCTGCTACCAAAGCGCTCTTTCATCACTCTGGTGGACATGAGCCCGACTCTATGGGAGTCCTAAATTTTACCTATCCTAAATTTTTATTCACCTAGGGTAGCGGTCTTTAACGAGTATCTGACTTCGTACAGGCTCGGGGCCATCGATTAACCTCTCTTCCGAAGGACGGCCTGCTCAAGTTTATTTTAACTCCCAGATAAAATAAACATAAGGGCCACAGCCGGGTATCGGACCCGCGATCTTGAGTTCAGTAAGCAAGCACGCATACCACTGAGCTACCAGCGTCCTCGCAAGATAATATATTCCGAAGAGGAATGAGATTAATTAAGTCAAATAGTAAAGGCTGACGATAGGACTGTGTGAAGAATGAGGGGCAAGGTCTCGAGGGAGTACTCACGGAACTACTTCACAGCTGGGGCGGCTCCAGAACAATTTCACAGGAGGGGGGGGGGGGGGGGGGGGGGGGGGGAGAAGGCATTTGCGAGAGCGACGGGGAAGTCGGCACAATTTGCGAAAGATAGGGGATTTGCGAAGTAATCCAAAATGTTTAGTAGATTTTGAGCTCAAATTCTAGCTAAATTTCATTTTAAAAAAAATCGTTGGTGAATCATCACCTATGTACATCCACAGAACGAAGTAATCAATTTTCTTTTCGCTCCCCCTCCAAAACCAATCGACGTTTTGATCTAAAAATCAATATGTGACTTACATACTGAATCCTCACACTAAATTTCGTGTCGATTCATTCGTACAAACGCCAGTTATTAGGGTTTTTTGAAATGAGCCTCCCTTCTGATCCCCTTTTACCGATTCCGCTGAAGATTGATATGTGTCGTTTTTATGAGGTTGAGGTCACACATATAAAATTTTCTGTCGATAAATTCATTGATTTTTTTCTGTAAAGCCTCCCCCCTAATCCCCCCTTCCCTTTGGTCAATTTGACTGAAAATCAATAGGTGTCGTCTTTAGAGGGTTCTGGATTCATATACACGATTTCGTGTCGATACATTCATTCTATCGGGAATTTTCTAATGAAACATTTGGAACCTGGGGTTGGAAAACATTGATATTCCGTTGAAACCTCAGCATCGAACTTTCGACCGATTACACAACTTCCCCTATACTTCAGATAGCTGGGGAAGTAAAAAATCGTCGGCAAAGTATATCTTCCTAACACGAATTAACAACTAGGTTTTCGCTCTCCCGCTGAAAGCAATCTATTAATTTGGCAGAAAAACAATAGATGTCTTATTTATATACTTCTGGATCAACATACTAAATTTCATGACGATATTCATTACAACAGGAGTGATAAGTTTCTGTGTGAAGCCCCCCTTTTTCGGATTTGGATTTATATGTAAAATTAGGCTCCTGGATAAAGCAGACCATTTTAATCTAAATAATGGAAGTCACCCTTAGTCAATGAAAAGGGAGCAAAGATGATTGAATTAAACACAATGGCAAAACTTCTCCTTGGAAACTAGATTGTAAGGGCTCAACTTGAAGGATGTCGTTAAGGGATGCTTGAGTCAACTTCCAAGGCGACAAAACCATAGTTAATACTGAACGATGGATATGTTGTGGTCGCCTCTGTCAAAGGTTCGATCTGGTCTCAACATGCCAAGGACCTGCCAATTTCAGAAAGTCAAGACGTTACTAATGAACATACTGACGTAGGAACATAGGTCATCAAACAAAGTTCATCACTTGAGGGTGTACATATGACATAATTGAAACATGAATTAATTGATCTAAACTTTGTTCTGTTTTAGTCGCAAGCCTGTGGTAATGGGACGAATGGTATCATTAGGGCCCCACTGACACAGAACGTCATCTCTCACGCTCTGGATAAACGAGGCTTACCCCCTCCCTCACTTGATCGGATAAATGAGAAGTTCCCCTCATCCTTCAACTATGTCTGCCATCCCTGAAATACTGAGAATCAAAATGTATTCTTCTTCAACTTGGAACTCTTGACGCTTTTCCTCTTTCCTTACACAAGGAACAGAGTAATCTTTAGAACTGGTTTTCGCACGTTATAGTATCAGTGGTACAATCCCATGTAGTGCAGTGTTCTTAGAGTAAGATTTTCTAAGTTTGGACCACGGGAGTATTACGTAGATTAGCTAAGGAAACTCGGAGACAAGATCCATCATGAAGGACTTGATATCTTCAGGAGACAAGATGACACGGTGAGAAGGAAGAACAGCGTTCTCAGGAATGTGATATAAGCATGCACCAGCCCACCCGGTGACAAACTAGTGAACGAAAACGGGTTCTGATCATAATATAAAGCAGTGAAAGCTTCCTGTGCTACGGTCCTGAAAGAACCTGGGCCTCCTCCGATTGAACGCCTTTTCCCTCCATCCTCTCATGACCAAAACTCAGAGATCCGCCACCGGAGTCTCGGTCTTCCTCTTCCCCTGGCACCGCCTGGCCTACCGTAGAGGGCTTGTTTAGGGAGTCTTCCTCCTTCCATTCTCTCTACGTGGCCCAACCAACGTTATCTCGCCTGCTTGATCACGGACACCAGGTCGGACTCCCCGTAGAGGTCTCTCAACTCCCTGTTCTTCAGGATTCGCCATCTGCCGTTGTCGAAAACAGGTCGTTCAAGTTACCAGTCAAGTCACAATTTGACGGACAATGGTTTTATATACAATTAACTTGGTCCTCCTCGTTAAGGTACGGAACTTGTATATTCTTTGGACAGCAAATAGATGTATGTTCCCTGCAGCAATGCGTGCTCTTATTTATTCATTTTTTTTTTTTTATTTGATACATTTTCAAACAACTTTGCTTAAAAAATGATATGGAAATGTATTTTAGTGCCACGCCTGGGCGCGTCCCTGAAATAAACCAATATATGAAGATCAAACAGAAATGCTAAATGATATCAGCGTGAAAAACCTTTGAACTGTTGGTGGTAGGCAGGGGTGGGGGTGGGGGATGCAAGTTAAGTGAGAAAAGGTTAAACGGCTTTTGAAAAGGTCAGATCAAAGTTAACCGGATGAAGAAGAGCAAGGTTGGAGACCACCTGTTTGAAGCTGTATTAAAGTTCACCTGTGACCCCTCCGTAAGGTCATCAGTCGGTTTAGTTAACTCCCAGTTAATGAAATGTAACTACAGAAGTAACGTATCCTCGCTGCCCCGCAAAGCTGCAGCCTCAGGTAAAAAAAAAAACCATCGTCATGGATGTATAACAAGTGATGAGCAAGACAGGTATTTCTGTACAGCTGCTGTTGTAGTAACTGTATACCACCTGTTATTGCTACTTTTAAATAGTGAATATAAATATATAGAAAGATTGGACCATTCGCAATTGTTTAAAAAATAAAGAGAACAACCAACGATCAAATGCCGGCGATCAGCTGTTTTATATAGACAAGTACAGTCGAAGGAGAGAGGTGTTACAGTTGAAGTACGGAGATGAGCCAAGGACAAATAAACCAGTGAGCTACAAAAGAAGGGACTTTTTATTTATTTATATATACATATACATATATACCCAGTAATAGTATAATTACTAATATATGTGCCCAGTATAAAAAGAATAAAGAGTGGCCATCGAAGAGAGACTAATGTTTTAGAAAATAGTAAGCATTTTATAATATAATTTAATTTTTTTATTTTCCAAATTTATTTTTTTGGTTTTTCTTAAGTAGGTTAAATATAAATAAACCCAATGTTTTGTTCTCGATTCTATGCTATTTATTTTCCCAATCAAATAAGAAAATACCTTTGGATTAGATTGAACATTTTTTGCAAATTTAGAAAAATTTGATGGCATCTCAAAATTATATATTTAGAAGAATCCACCAAATGAAGAATTGTTAATTGAAATGTTTTTATACATGTGCACTTTCTTCAAAATTGCACTTTATATATAGTTTTATTTGGGCCCTTTTTGGAAAAAACTGCAGACAGCAAAATTTAGTAGAAGACCAGCAAACCAATTTCTACAGGAAGTGTAATAACTTTATTATATGTTATTTTTTATTATTTCTATATTAATTATTATTATTTTATTCTAAACTACATTTTTTAATATTACAATATAACTTTTTTTTTTTTTTTTCACCTTTATTACTTAATTTCCAACTATGAATTACTTCACAACTAGGAAATATGAACACAACAAAGAAAAACAGAAACACCACTTGAGTCTCTTGATGAGACGGCTGGTCAACACCACCGCCTCCTCAGGCAGGAGGTCACGCGGCCAACTACGATTCAGTCGCCGAGGAGGTCTGCCCGGCAAGGACCGGACCGACATTGCTTCCACCAGTGTGTTTGGATGTGTCGTGAACTTGTTGTGCAAATTTGTGTATAATTGTTGTCTAACTTCGTGTAAGAATGGTATGTTCAGGTCATGATGTAATGTTATGTTTGATACGTAGTAAGGGCATTGTGTGATTGTTCGGAGGATTTTATTTTGGATGGCTTGAATTCTTTTGGTGTGTGAGGGCTTAGCTGAACCCCAGAGCTGAACGCCATACGTCCAGATGGGTCTGATAACGGTCTTGTAAACACCCAGTTTGTGGTTGAGGCGAAGTTGAGATCGCTTGTCTAGTAGTCTTTTGAGGAGTCCAAATCGCCGTTTCATTTTCTGTCGAGTCTGTGAAACATGTTTACTCCATGTCAGTCGTCTGTCAAGATAGAGTCCTAAGTATCGTACGTCTTTGTCATGTTTCAGAGGGACATTATTCAGCCATATAGTTGGGCAGTCACCGCGCCTCAAGGCGAATGTAACATGAAGGGATTTGATCTCATTTATTTTTACCTTCCACAGATGCAACCAACCCTCTAGAAGGTGTAAGTGCTCCTGCAGAGATTTGGATGCGTCCCCAGCCGATTTATTAGTAGCTAAAATTGCTATGTCATCGGCATAAGTGGCTAACACCGTCTCAGGCGATGTTGGGATGCTGGATGTGCTTGCAACATAGAGAAGTGGACCCAGAATGCTCCCCTGTGGGACACCAGCTCTTATGGATTGAACGTCAGAGTGGACACCGCCCTGTCTGACCTGGAAAAAACGATCATCCAGGTAAGAGCAGAGAAGACGATAATAACCGTCAGGGATCACATGTTTCAGCTTATACATGCCAGACACGGTCGAAAGCTTGACTCACATCCAAAAATGCTGCAGAGCAATAACACTTCCTTTCCAAAGCAGAGGAAATCTCATCAACTAATCTGTGACATTGTTGAAGTGTTGAGTGTTTCTGTCGGAATCCAAACTGATGATTCGGAATAAGGTCGTGTTCTTCGAAGAGAGGTAATAGGCGGCTAAGAAGAATTTTTTCAAAGAGTTTAGAAGTAGTGGGAAGAAGACTTATGGAGCGGTATGAAGAAAGCAAGTGTTTAGGTTTATCTGGTTTCGGGACTAAAGTAATGATAGAAAATTTCCAAAGAAGTGGGAAGTAGGAAAGGCGAAGGATGCAATTGTAAATGTATGTAAGAAAGATGACAGCTTTGCGCGGAAGATTTTTCAACACTCTGGCAGTAATGAGATCATAGCCAGGGCTCTTCTTGTTGGGAAGCAGAAGGATAGCCTGTTGCACCTCAGACGGAGTGATGGGTTTCGGCGGTAAACTCAGTTGTAGAGGTATGTTGAGGAAGTCGTGTATGTGTTTATGAAGTGGATGATGAATGTCATGGGGTGTAAATGTGTCTGCTAAGTGTTGAGAAAATACTTGTGCTTTTCCCTCGTCCGACTTAGCCCATGTTCCGTCCGGGTTTTGAATGGGAAAGGAGGAGGAAGAAAAGTTCAGTAGACGTCTGGTTGCTCTCCACAGAGATCCATCGTCAGTGGCTAGTGTGTCAGTGTAAAGTGAAAACGTCTCTGCTTTGTATTGTGATATAGCTGTTTAACTGCTGTTTAGCTGTAATATAACTTTTAATATCAAATTATATACACCATGGAGGGCGCCGGTAGCTCAGTGGTAAGCGTGCTTGACTTCTGAGCTCAAGAACGTAGGTTCGTAACCCGACCGAGGCCCTTAGTTTATTTTATCTGGGAGGTAAAATAAACTTAAGCACTCCGTCCTTCGGATGGGACGTTAAGCGATGGTCTGTACGATGTCAGGTACTCGTTAAAGACCCCTACCCTAGGTGAATAAAAATTTAGGGTAGGCAAAATTTAGGACTCCCACAGTAGATTCGGGCTCATGTCCACCAGAGTGACGAAAGAGCGCTCTGGTAGTAGGCGATATTACCTCGTAGTTAAAGCCCGGGCATGAGTCATAAAACCTAACCTAACCTATACACCATGATATGTTATCTGT
This sequence comes from Aradus depressus, assembly GCA_963662175.1. Lineage (NCBI taxonomy): Eukaryota > Metazoa > Arthropoda > Insecta > Hemiptera > Aradidae > Aradus > Aradus depressus. Next base: position 8,267,727 of record OY759214.1, read on the forward strand.
TATTTTTTAATATAAGTAGAAATCTGCTACAGTTACAGAAAATAAGAGTTGAAAAATAACATATTAATACATAACAAGCCACCACTAATAACAGAAGAAGAAAGTAATTTATTTGGGCCGGCATTCAAGTGCCTTTCACAAAAATGACAAAATACAGAAAAAAAAAGAAGAAAAAAAAAATAAATAAAAATTAAAAAAAAAAAATAAATAAATAAAACATTAATAGTGATAAATAAAACTAAAATCTAAGTTAAAATGTGCTGTGGGAGTCTGGGTCGCAGTCGGCGATGTGCAGTGGGCTGTCCAATATTGAAGTGGACAGCTCCAGGGCTGAGGGGCAGGTTCTGGAGGAACGTCTCAGTCAGAGATCGCAGGACGGTGTCCATGGGAGCTATGTCCAGTTCTTTATGAATTATACTGCCTCTCACGAACCACAGTACGTTGAGACCTATGCGGAGGGTTTTGTTTTGGAATGATTGTAATTTTCGTTTTACTGTTTTGCTTGCACTGTACCATATTGGGCAAGCATATGTTAGTAGTGGACGTAATAGTGATGTGTACAAGATTTTGATGCAATTTGGGCGGAGTGGAGTGTTGCGGTTAATGAGTGGATAAAGTTGTGAGAGTCTTTGATATGCTTGTGTTAGTTTTGTTGAGATGTGGGTGTGCCATGTAAGTCTTGTGTCCATGTGTAAACCGAGATATTTTAATGTTTGTTGTGAAGTATTCCAGGGAATATCAGTATTGTCAATTTGGATGTTGTTGGTTTGGCGTATTCGGCGGAGAGAAAAAATTTTGGCTGATGATTTCAAAGGATTTAATTTTAACTTCCAGTTAGAAAACCAAGTTGAGATGATGGAGACAGCTGATTGGAGAGTGTGTGTGGCAATGTGAATATCGGAGTGTTGTGCTAGTATTAAAGTGTCGTCCGCATAGGTAGCAAGCACCGTGGTCTGCGGGACTGGCATGTCATGGCAGTATAAGTTAAAAAGAACTGGGCTGAGAATAGCTCCCTGAGGGACACCTGCACCTATCGTCCTCCGTCTGCTGACCGCGGCGTTGATCCTGACCTGGAAAGAGCGATCCCTCAAGAAAGATGAGATCATATTCTGAAGGTACTGCGGTGGTCCTGTCAAGTGAAGTTTGTACAGCAACCCCTCATGCCAGATAAAGTCGAACGCGGCTGCCACGTCTAGCGATGCTGCAGCTGTATACTCCTTCTTTTCGAATCCTTTGATAATAGCTTCAGTGACCCGCTGAAGCTGGTGGAGTGTCGAGTGATTCGAACGGAATCCAAACTGGTGCTCCGGGATAGTTTGCGTTGAGTCCAGGTGAGTCAAAAGCCGTCGAAGGATAATTTTCTCAAACACTTTTGATATGGTCGGCAACAGGCTGATTGGGCGATAGCTGGCCGGATCATGCTTTGGTTTCCCAGGCTTGTGGAAAAGGAGGACTATTGCATTCTTCCAGGCCGAAGGAAAGTAGCCGAATCGAAGGCATGCGTTGAAGATGCTGGTGAGGTAGGCGTCGCCTTTAGGAGGAAGCTTCTTCAGCACCAGATTTGGGATGAGATCATCCCCTGGAGTTTTCCTTGTTGGGAGCTTTCTGACACTAATAACAAAATGGATGTATAAAACATTCATCTCCGTGCTTCTTTTGTCATATTATGACAATATATTAACATTCCAACAAGAATACATTTTTCTGTAGCGATGGAAGGTATACTCTTTCTCGAGTTTTGTTGGTAATACATGAAAAAAGAAATGGAAAGACGCATTTTAAATATTAAAGATTTTCGGAGTAGTCTAATTTTATATTTTTTTTTATTTACAGAAAAATCATCAAAGTTGAAAACGCTCCGTTAAACAATAAAAACATAGTAAAAAAAATAAACCTTTATAAAATGGAATTGAGCAATGAGGTAACTTTTGAATAATTTTAACGGTCCATCGCTCAACAAAACTTCACAAAAAAGGTTTAATAGGGTGGAAAATGGATCACACAGACGGCTGGGCTTCCGGGATCTACATAGGACTACTGGTCAAACATAGTTCAGTTCATAATAAAAAATAAAGAGAAAAAATATTGTCTATTTCACAAATTATATTTAATATGGGAGTACTTTCGGTGTTGTTACCATCCTAATATTTGTCAAGACATGGCTGAAGATGATAGCCATACCGAAAGAACTCCCATATTATATGTAATTTGTGAAATAGAGGATATTTTTTTAAAAAACATACGTTTTTACTTTATTTTTTATTGTCTTACAATATCTCTGCAAAAAATGTTAAGTATCATAGTTCATAATGTATTTTAAATGTCTGTAACATTTTTATCCTATATCAAATTTCCCTTCATTATTCCTAATTCTGAGTCAACAAGAGTCTTAAAGCGAAAGGGGTTCCGTTCTATCATCGTAGAATTCATTTCTTGGCTACCCAGATTTTTTGGTTTTAATTCTGAAAAAAGAATTGGATGGATAAAGAATCATTTACTGAAATGTGGAAAGTCATTCATCATTTTTGTGAACACAGGATATACATCTTCGCGCTTTATTAAAAGGAAGCGGAGCAGTGATGGTAAAAGTGAAGCAAGTCGGAGGAGAAACGGCTGTTAGGGGGCCATTCAATCCGAAAGCAGCGTAAACTATCAAAATAATGTATGGAGAGATTGTTCTACTAAAAATCCGCGACAGCACATATCTATATCTATATGGAACAGGTAGCCTTCAATCATATTTTTTATATCTATATACAAAATCATTGAAATTTCAACTTATTTCTAAAATCATGTAACTTAAAGCTACTAAACGGATAGACAACATTACTAACCTGCTTAAAGTTAGTCCGAGGAAAACCAGGTAACTTGCTAAAAAAGATATAAAGAAAGCAAATATGGAGCAGACTAAAAGAAGCGAAGAAGGATGAGAGTGCATGAGAAGGGTCCGTGAGTGATGTGAAGAATACACAATACGACATCTCCTGTATCGTTGCTACGGAAAGTTAACGAACTATTCTCCACGAGAAGAAGAAACCAACAAAAAGAGGAGAAAACGAAGATAAAAACGTAGAGGGAGAGAGGAACTAATGAAATAGACCGATAGATAGGTAGCTATAACGAAGCGAAGGAAGACGGAACTCTAAACGGATTAGATGGAATGACTGGGTGTGTCGTCGGGTCTAACTCGATAAGAGGACTTTTCTGGAGGATAAGCCGGAGGCCCGGCTCCACTTTGGGGCCTCATTGAGGGCAGAGCCTCGCCAATAACAAGATCCAATTATTGGGCGGGATTACTAAGTCCCCCCTATCTCCAGTCATTACCCCAAGTCCTTCCTTGATTCGGTTATAGGTCAGAAGGAGCGAAGAGAACCCGCTGATGAAGCAAGTATACTCTGGTTAAAGGAGAAGAAAGTCGACGGACAAGCTACTTCCCCAAATTTGTCATTAACCGTTTGATCTTACTCAAAACCCTCCTCCATCTTTACGGCAGATTGCGTTGAAAATATAAAGCTGTCCCAATCAGGGACTTCTCAATTTTTATAAATAAAACAGGGGATGGCTGTCTTTACCTTGAGTATTTTTGAAAACTATTTGGCTTTAATTCGTTTCGGGTTATATATATTATATATACTGGGAGGGCTGGTGCATGCACCTAAGGACCTAAGCATCCAATCTGGAAACTCTGGGCTTCCACCTTATCTTGTTCTTGACCGTCATTAAGGACCTAGTCTCCCAGTTTCCTTAACGAATCCAAGAATACTCCCATGGTCTAATTTCAAAAATCTTTCTCTATGATGACATCTACCCAGGAAGTGATCTGCCGTCTCGTCTTCTTCTCCACATTTGTCACAGGTGAGACTCCTGTTTTTGACTCTTACAGATGTCCATTGAAAGACCGTCTTCTGTTAGTTGCCGAAGATCGCTCCTTTTGAAGTTCAGAAAGCCCCAACATCTTGAAATCCTTTTCCAGGAACATCTTCGACTGTCTCCATTTGGTTATTTCTCTCCATGACTACTCCAAAAGTTCACATTTGTACCCCTGTTCGGTATGCCTCCCGGGATATTCCTAGTACTGGCTCTAGCCCCATGAAGGACTTATTTGAAGCTACTTTTGGTACTCTGTGACCGGGGACTTAGTAGTCTAACTTTCTTGTACTTTCTTAAGGTGCTTCACTGATTTACCTTTAATACTCCCTTAATAGCTTTGTTCTGATTTCAGAGCCAGCAAATGCTTGGAGTGCTGCTTCGTTGATGAAACCAGTTATTTCATGTCTTCTAAATTACTAGTGAAAAAGTACTTACGTGGAAAATTACAGAATCAATAAGTAAGAAATTTTCCCTATAAACATTTTTTTTTGTTAAATACTTTTTTTTTCGATAAAGTTAGAATAACATGTTCGACTAGTGGAGAAGACAAGGGAATGAGGTGGGGGGAAACAAGGCAAAGACGGCTCGCTCACCTGATCAGCCTAACCTCCCAACTCCTTTCTTCCCAACCCATGATAGTTATGCGGTACCTACACTGTTCTCTCTGTTTATCTCATATTCACTGATAATATTAACATGTACATATTTATATGTAATCGGACTTCAACGACGGGTAAGTTTCGATTAAAAGTAGTTGAAACAATCGATATATTTTCGCATATATAAGGTAGCTTGGTTTGTTTTGATCAGTGGTCCTCACACCTAAACGGTATGTAAATCAATGAGGACTGGGCGGGGCTGACCTCTGACCTTTATCTAGCGAGAGCATTGATAAGGGTCCGAACGCTAACTCAGATAGGGGATGATAATGTACCCGCAACTGGTTACGGGATTAATAGTACTAAATAGCGTTTACTTTTAGTCAAATTAAACGAATAATTTTAGTTAAAATGATAATAGTCAAGATAGTTAAATCACAACGTGGGCATTTCTAGTGCATACTTTCCAATTTTTAAGGATACATAGATTCGCACTTTAGTGACAAATAAACGTCGTCGGTGAATAACCGGACGTTTTCGCCCTCGCTTCAAAGCCAATCGACCGATTGGGCTGTCCTTCGGACTTGTCCACCAGAGTGACGAAAGAGCGCTCTGGTAGTAGACGATAAGTTCGGATATGAATCATAATAATCAATGTGTTTATGTTTAGATATACCACTGATGATGACACTGTAGTGTACAACTGAGAAGATAGTTTCTGATTTGGTAACCAGATTGTTGCTGTCGAATAACGAGTTGCATGGTGAGTGGTGTTACTGAGGGGCTCTCTACCGGTGATAAATATGTTGGAATCCAATGAAGCGGAGATAAAGCTTGCACAGGGGTGGGTCCTGGAGGGAGGCACCGCTGGCTCCCCGCCAAACCTCCCCTCCTAAGGCCATTATACAAAAGGCAGTTTTGCAACTATTTTCACTTCCCCAGTCATAAGAAGTATTGGTGAAGTTATGCAATATTGAACAGAATTTCATGTTTTTCGATCCCCAGAATCCAAAAATGAATAAAAAAATTCCTATCTGATGTTATTTGTGAACAAGGTAACTAACTCCCGGGAGAATGAATATATGGAAATGAAATTTTACATGCGAATCCAGAACCCCATAAGGACGACACCTACTCACTGTCAGTCAAATCGGGGGGAGGAGGGGGTTAAAAGGGGTTGACATAAAACTAATATCTGCAAATGTAATGAATGTATCGAAAAAATATAGTATGAGGATTCTGTTTGTTAGTCAACTATTGATAATTAATACAAACTTTCCCAGATGTATGAAGTATAGTATATAACTTCTATGTGGGGCTCTACACCCTCATAACTGCCGAATCGGTTGACTGATTTCGGAGGGAGAGGACGTACATTTCCAGTGATTCAACGAACATTTTTGGGTTCAGGATGTCTGAAATTCTGCTGATATCTCAACTTCGAATTTCTGCCCGATTAATCGTACTTCGTATAACTGAGGAAGTAAAAAGCAACATGTCACATCAATTCGTTACCAAATCTTAAAGATTCCTAGCGGGGGGGTCCCCACTGTATTCATATCACGTCGTGAAAGACAAATAAAAAACAGGAAACACGTAGATACCGCATGAAGAATAAGAGATAGGGGGAGGAAATATTCAAAATATTGAAGAACAAATCTTAGTGAGTGGCAGCAAGTTGGAAAAGAGGGCAAAGTGAATATGGAAGTGCTGTCAGAACATGGGACAGAACTCGACGGAGCGAGGCGGCACGTACCTCTCTCATATGGAGGGGGGATTGGATGAAAAGTGGCATCTACTGTCTGAAAAGTCAACGACAATGTACTTCCCCAGAGCGAATTGATCAACGTAACATCCACGCTACCCATCTAAAAACCAACCAACGATTTGTATGAAAGAGCTTATATTGGGAGCCATGGTGGCCATGCGGGCTAGAGCGTAGGGCTTTGGTCGCATGGTCTCACCATGGTTTGCGGGTTTGTATCCCGTCCGGGAGTGAGTTTTATTTCGTAGATAGATCTCCCTCCCGGGGCCATGGATGTCGTAAATAATTAGATAACACATGGCTAATATGCATCGAATATAAGGAAAAAAAAAAAAAAAAAGATAGTTTATAAATTAGATACATAAACAGATATTAACTACAGTCGGAGACACATGTGATTAGTAATAACAATACCATTAAATAATAAAATGAAATGAATAAATAAATATTTGAAAATATATGAGTAAAAACATAATAATATAAATAAATACCGTAATTAATCGATAGTTTGAATAATCTATATCTCGAAATACATAATAATAGTGGATGGCTGAAAATTAAAAATTGTAAAAGATAATGGAATATGCCTTCAACAACAGGAATGGACAGGACTCAACATACAAGAACTTGTTTGGGTAGCTAGGGATGGATGAAGTGGTGGGGATGGTTAGAGCAAGTTGGGCTATCATAACCTGACACATAACCATAAAGGGAGGTTGCCTCCACATCTTCCCTCCTACGTCCTCCTCCTGCACTAGAACAGGCCTTTATACACTACTACTGTAGATGCACAGATTTTTATTTAATTAAATGTAAAATAATAATTTTTTAGGTTTAAGTTTTTTTTTTACACGACGACATTTTGAGACCTTCTTACGTCCATTCATCAGGTCACAATGTGCGAAATATAGAAAAGAGAAAAAAAAAAAATAATAACAACAATAAATATTAAAAATTATAAATAGAAATAAAATAATAATACATAGAGGAATAAACCAAGTGAAAATAAACTCGTAAATAAGTAATAAAAGATAATTATTAAAAAAGGTAATTATCGATAGACCTTTAGGCGAAATGGGAAGCAGTTTAGTGGGTTTCTGAGATAAGAGGTAACAAAACTTTCGGGGGTAAGCTTTGCCCCATTTTTTTTTGCCTGGTGAAAATCAACCGATTTTTAATACGAAAACTGCATTTATATTGCATAGGTTAGTCCTAACCAAAATAGCTTAAGAAGAAGTATAGAATATAGAATCCAGAAATGGTGGATAGTGGAAAAATGGCAATGGGATGTCACGAAGTTGGGATGAACAAACGATGTACATAGTTGTATTTCCCGGACGTCCGGGTACGCCTCGACTCTCCGTGGGTGCAGCATGATTAATGTCCAGGATATTATCAGGTCACGGTATTTATTATGTACTATTACTCTTCTTTTATAAGAGGAAAAATAATCGGAACTGTTCATGCTGCGGCATGGAGAGTGCAGAACATGTATTCCTCAAAAGTTCGGTGTAGGAGGGGAATGGTGTTGATTCGCGTACAAGAACGAACAAGTTGGCAGCTGGTGACGGCCACCTGTTGTCCGAGCAGATGAAAGAAGTATAAGACGATCATCGCAGATTGTCCCATAGTAACCTCGTGCTTCTCCCTCGACCTACGTCAAAATGCACTAAGGCACGGTACATCCTTATAGTTTCTCAGCATATTGGTTGTGAAGAAGCCGGTATAGTCCGGACAGATCTGGCCAGCGACACGCAACCTGCCGACTGGCATGCAATTCAAATATTAATAAAGTGAGATCAATAATCGGCTACTACTGACTCTTATTTAGGGGCTGAATTAATTCTGTCCAGAACAAGACAACATTTCTTCTGGTAGAGTGCGACAATTGGGCAGGATGAGCGAGGCTGAGATAATTGAAATCTTCTACCTGACCAATTATACTAATTATCATTATTTTTTCAATACTTTTACTTCCTTTCCTTATGCTAAGTAGGTATAGAGGAAGGTATGTAATCGGTCAAAAATTCGATGCAAAGTTTTCAACGGAATTTCATGTTTTCCGACCTCTAGGTTCCAACTTTGGGGGAAAAAAAGTCTGTGTGACTGTGAAAACGATAAGATAGATAGATAAACGTTTATTGCACAAAAGATTACAACCTCTATTGCAATGAGTGGGTTTTTTTTTTACAAAATAAATAATAAAAAGATAAAAGAAACAATTGAGTAGGTGATTTCCAAAACCAGCCATTTCTCATGTTGAGTGCCAAAAGTAGCTATTAGAAAACTTAAATAAAAAATATCAAATTTTCTAGCCACAATATATTTGGCAACGTTTGCAAGATGAGAGATAAAGTTATTACCCAACCATAAAAAAAAAATCGGAACTTCAATTTAAAACGGTCAATTTTTATCAGTTTTTGGTGATTATCCCAAAAGTTGTTTACGGACAAATGGCTGGTTTTGGAAATCACCTACTCAATTCAAAAATTATATAAAACAAGATATGAAATGAACATGAATAAATAAAAAAATAAAATAATAATAATAATAAAAAATATATATCCATCTTACATGCAACAAATTAAATTAAATTATTCTTTATTTTCAAAGCAACAGTAAAAAATAAAAATAAATAGTTAATTTTTCTAACTTCTAAATTATTTAAAATATGCACAAATGTTTCTCAGTAATATTCTGGTCTATTGGTGAGATAATTGTGGAAAAATGTTTGTCTGGGGGTACACAAAGAGGGACAATGGAACAAAAAGTGTATGAGGTCGTCCTTTTCGTCTAAGGTATAGAGCCTGCAGGCACTTTCAGGACAAAACTCATATCTAAACCCTCCAAGTTATATTCTACAATTTCTATTGCTATTGTGGAGACGAATTTGAGTTAGAAGTTGGAGTTTTTCAATATGGCAGTTTAATGAAAGATAGCTTTCCTGAGTCTCGATAGAATGAATGTCGGCTGAAGGAAAGGGACTTAATATTAGCGCAAACGGTCGACTGATTTTAGAGGGGACGCGAAAAGTTAATTAATTAATTCGATCTGGGGAAGTACATTGCCGGGCTGACCCATTATATAACTTCCCCTATACCCCGTAAAACAAGGGAAGTAGAAAGGAGCACGTACGTGGAGTTACAACTGTTATGTAGTATTTACAGGATTACCGTCTTCAAGGAGCACATCTCGGAGACAAGAGAGGAGACTGGGTCTATTTTATAAAACATATTTCTATTTTTGTGAGCCCCATTATTTCTGGGGCCCCTCCGAACCTCATTAATATAGAAGACGACCAATCAAACGGAGAGAAGTAAAGCCATCCCCATCTGGAGCTCCGTCCTGGAACACCACCCCCGGACCAACTAAATCAGTTTCATTCTGGAAGATTTCAACTGAAACGTGTATTAATAATAAATATAATATTTACGTTAAATCGTATTTGGATAAGTCATACAATTCTGTACATCACAACATCATATAAATTATATACATCAATAGATATTAAATCTTACAATAGGAAAGAGAGGAAATAAGGGAGAATTTGGAAAGAGTGCGCGGTAACTTCTCAGATCAGTTCCTGAATGACACCCCAGAGCCGCATAATAAAGTCAGTCATCTTGGGTTTTGAAAGATGCCACTCTGCATTCTGAAGTACACATAAATGCCTCCAATTTGAGACGAATAAGAAAATTTCATATATGAAGTCAAAAAAAAGGGGCGACACTTATTAATTTTCAGCGGAATCGGCAGTAGGCATAAAATTGAGTATGAGGATTTAAGAGCCCATATCTAGGGAACGAGTACCTGACATCGTACAGGCTCGGAACCATCGGTTAACATCCCATCCGAAGGACGCTTATGTTTATTTTATCTTCCAAATAGAAAAACTAAGGGCCTCGGCCGAGCTACCCGAACTCGCTATCTTTGGCTCAGTAGACAAGCACGTATACCACTGAGCTACCGACGCACAATGTAAAATTTATGAGTTTTGATTTTCAAAATTCGAACCCCCGCTCAATTTTTGAACAATTTGGATGAAACTAGGTGCAAAATATTTGTGAAAGCTGGATTTTTATCAGATAACTGCGGGTTTCACAATCAAGGTATTATATGCCAGTGGCAAAAATAGCCAATATATTGAATTTGGACCACTTTAGGTCAAAATGACAACATTAGGATCTTTTTTGGCTAAAATAAATATTGAATTCGTAATCAGCGACCCAAAAAACATTCATTTAAGTTGTAAAAATCCGTTAACAAAAACTTAGACAAAAAATATTAAATTTTTTAAAAAATTTCACGGGCTTTTGGCAGCTGTCAATTGGCTTGATTGTGAAACCCGCAGTTACCTGATAAAAAGCCAGCTTTCACAAAAATGTTGCACCTAGTTTCATCTAAATTGATCAAAAATTGAGCGGAGGCTCAATGTAAGTCAATTGTTGAATATTAGCACAAACGGTCGACTGGTTTTGGAGGGGGAGCGAAAAGTAAATAATTAATTCGTTCTGGGGAAGTACATTGCCGGTGAATCACAGAAGACTTTTTTTTCAGAAAGGAGCTGTGTATAGTTATTTGACATTCTTTAGACTATATTTTCAGTTTATATATCTAGTCCTATGTCCTATGACTATCCCCCCTTTCTCGAGCCTGGAGTATGCCCTTGCTCCCCCCCGCGACGACTATCCTAGCTACGCCAATGACCGGGAAGTCTGTGTGTCACCCAAGATGAGAGATGAGGCACTGGAGAATGGAGAAGGAGAGAGACTTGAAGACAAAAGGTCTCTGGAAGCAATAAGACATTCCAAAGTGAGGGGGAGGGGGGTTGTTGCACAGCAAGTTGGGTGGCGACCACAAGGCCTGCCGGGACCACCATAACAATGCTCCCGCGGGATACATACCTCAGATAGTTGGTCAACTATCCATCCTCTCTCTTCCCTTCCTACTTATGAAACAGTATGGATCCTCTCAATCCCATTTGTATATTTACATACAATATAAAGAACCGTCGGTGTGTCACCGACAATGTACTGATGTAATTAATCACCTAAGTGTCTGTTCTCTCTCCAAAACCAACCGATCGTTACCGAAGCCGTAAAAAGGGAAAATAATTGTTTATTTGCTTTAGAGTACATTTAGTGATATCAGCTGAACGAGAATGAAATTGTAAAAAATAAAATTTCAGCTGAAGGTGTTGGACCGATTTGCTGAAAAAAAAAATAAGGTTTATTTAATTGAGGATACTTACTACTATTACTTATTGTATAAGACTGGATGACTAGACTCATAAAATTTTAATTGTTGATTTACATTTGTGTTGATTATTTTGTTATAACATAATATTTTGTGTATGGTACCTACCTGATTGTTAATTATTACGTTTAATTAAACATAAACTAAAATATGATTGTGAAAAACTATTGTTTTATTATCTCTGCCGGTTGACTGGCTGCCCCCCCCCCCCCCCCCCCCCCTCCTCCCCATAATATACTTGGCAAAGAGGAAAGAATTATCCAAATCGGTTTTGTACCAACTTTCTCTCTTTATTAGTATAGAATCGAGGGCGTCGATAGTTCAGAGTTACCACGCTAGCCTACTGAACTCAAGATCGCGGGTTCGTAATCCGGCTGAGCCCTTTAGATTTTTGATCTGGAAGGTGAATTAATCTTGAGCACGCCGTCATGAATAAAAATTGTGGGGTAGGCTGCATTCATGAGTCCTATAGTAGATTTGGGATGTTCACCACAGCGAGGAAAGAGCGCTCTCGTAGTAATAACTGTCCAGAAAAGGCAACATTTGGACAACCTATTTTTTTTATTTTTTTGTGGGGACTATATAAAAAATAAAAACTTTTTAACTACCAATTTTTGTTTTTTTTCTTCCTCTTACATCTTATTTTTAATTAAAATCAATTTTGCGAAGAGAAGCTCCCCCTTGTGGCAATATAAATGTAAATGTTAGTTATAACCGGTAGGATACCTCCCGGAAGGTTAGAGTCAAAATGCAAATAAATCAATGATTATGTAAACCAGGGGTTGAGGAGGGGAGAGAGAAGGGGATATTAAAAACAGGGAAGCTAATTCTAGAGAAGGAGGGGGTGGTTCGGGGGTTGTTCTGGAGGGTTTTAGGAGAATAAATAGTAAACATTATATAGTTTAATTGTACAAGAAATATAAAGTTCATGCAGAGACATCTACCAGAAAATAGTTTATAGGTTAGGAAAAATAAAAGTGTACTTTTGAATTTTAAAAAGAGTTTTGTCCCGTTTTTTTTTCTCTTGCTTGAAATAACAATTTATTTATACAAATAAAGGCATACGACTTAATATACATAAATTTTATTTTGGATGCAATTGCACGTTTTAGGTATTGCACAAAATTGCATGTTTTGTCGTAATTAGAAAATTTATTTGTAAGTTAGTTTGAAAATGTATACATTTGTTAATCGACAAATTTACAACAGTTTTGAGAAAAAATCCCGGATATGACGAACTCAAAAGGTACAATGTGGCCATTAATGGTGAAGATATTGGATTGGATCTACAACCTGACATTATAAGCAGCTACGAAAAATTCCCCATCACAAGCGTCAGCGTCGAGAGATAGTTTTCCCAGCTAAAACACGTATGTACGAGTATTTAGCGACAGGCGGCACAATTGAAGTCGAATTCTCGGCCTCGAGTAATCTGGTGAAGTGTTTTGTATTTTACATATATTTTTAATCAAAAATGTATACATAACATATATGATTTTGTAATTAAAACATGGAGGTAAAAAAAAATTGTTTTATAGAAAATATTTTTTATAAATTGTATAAATAAATTCCTTCAGGCTTTTTATTTTATAGATTTATTTTTAAACCCTACCCAATTTTATGCTGAAAAAAAGAGTTCAAGAGTTCTTTAATTTACAAATTAGATCCGATTTTTTTTTCACAGAAAAACAGTTAATGAAAGGATTTTATTATTTGTTACACAATTTTGCAAGTTTTGGCCTTTTTGTTGCACGTTTTTTCATTTTTTTACTGCACGAAATTCGGGCTCTAGTTATCAGTAATGGTCTTATGTCCCCACTCCGGGGACTAGGACCCGCCTTGATACCCCCACCCTGCCTCATGGGTAGAGTGGGGATAGCAAGGCCGGTCCAGAGCCTCGGAGTGGGGACATGTGTGTTGGGGAGAGTTGGTTGATACAAGACAATAGCCTGGTGAAGACAGCTACCAACCAACTTACCCCACGAAGCCGCCCTCGACCTCCCCATCCGCTCCCTCCGCCCTTCCAGAAGACTTAAGGGATTAATCACGTGATAAAACAGATCCAGACTGGGGAGGAGCAACTAAGGGGTGAATAGGAATGTGACTAAATCAATGGCAGGATAAATACTGGAGGCAACCCTTGAGAGAGGGTAGCCTTGGATCCCTCTTTGGAAGGTTGCGTAGATCGATGACCCTTATAACGAGTGATATTTTGAACTAAAAACGCTATTTTAACTAAAACTTTAGAAAAGCAAATCAATCTACTTCGCTTTCCCTCTGAAACCTCTTCATCTTTTGGTCGATTTGGCTGAAAATCAACAAGTCCTGCAGAGTCATCAATTTTCTAAAATTGCATAACATCCCTTTATGCACCCTGCATGTGAAGTAGGAGTCAACATTTGAAAGTTGAATGATTCCATAATAATAATAATGATATTTATTTCCGTTATCATCACATGGTAGTCGGTTATACAATTTTGTATATCAATATAGCTGACCTGAAGACCTAATCCTCCTAAATATAAATTCCATTGAAAATGAGTGCATTGGAGAATAGTTGATTGATAGGCGGGAGGATGCACATTTGCAGCAAGGTGATCTCATAATACTACTTCTCCTCCCGTAGTAGTAGTAAAGTCTGTATTTAATTAACATAATAGAAAATTACATACAAACCATATATACAATAATGTGACCTTTTATGAAGACAAACTCAATGGCCTAAGCCGTCTTGAGGAGTTCACATTTACATAATATAATCTTATAAACTTAATCACAACAAAGTTTTCTTTCTAAAATAAAATAAAAATAAAATAATAAATATATCTTTGTTCCTATTTCTTTATTTATTTAATTCACAGTTTCTGAGATTGTACGCCTTTTTGCAATATTTTACCAGTAGTTGCCAATCTTTACCATTTAATAATTCCAACACAAATGAAGTATCTATGGTGTTTTTAAATATTTTATTTTTTGAATCATCATATTTGGGGCAGGTAATGAGGAAGTGATGTAGATCTTCTTTACAGGGGCTGTAACACATTGGGCATTCCAAGTCCATATCTTCGGAGGTATATTGATTTATTGGTAAGCTTAGATGCAACAGTTCACCTCTAAGTTTAATTATTAATCTAATACTTGACGATGGTAGGTCACTCTGTAAGTATACTTCTAAGGAGAACATAAAATGACGGTGGAGCTATTACGCAGATGCAGTGTAAAGTCACAATGCCATTGCAAGCAGTTTCACAAAACATGTTAGTCATGGCAGCACTTGTAATAGTTACGCAAGATCTAGCACGTCATTGTTCCAAGTATGACTGACAGGTGCACTGAAGGGAGGGTAGTCGTCGTAGGCAACGATGGCACACAGTTCACGCCGCTCCTGCAAGACATTAGTTAAAAGAGGGAAGCATAAAACATACAACGATACAGACCCATTCGAGCCTTGGTCTCCTTCAGAGATTTCCCACTTAGATTCATTTTCAGAGCCAGAGATCACCAGTCTCGCAGCCGAAGATTTCTTGCGCCCTAATCGACTACGTTCATCCATCTCTTCCTCAATAGAACATCCCATGGTGCGAGTTTTATATCTTTATATGTGATAGTAAGATAAGGGACGAGATTTCTCAGGGAAACTAAAGACGTTGTTTTATTTGCAAGCAGAACCGGTTTTGGAGGGAAAGCCCAAACTTAATTGAATAATTCGTACTGGGGAAGTACAGAGCCCATGATTCACCACCGACTTTTTAAATTATTTTATTGGGATTTATCCCGGTGAAAACTAAAGTTTTTCAACAGATTACATAACATCTTCTATACTACATAAGGAGAGGTAAAAATCATAAAAATACTGTACAATCTATACTTCAAAGAAGCTATAATAAGAAAATGATTAGAATATTATACAGAATGAATAATATTTTTATTAGGGACAGAAAGTAAGCCTTCATTGGAATGGCAGCCTTCATTCAGATCTTTCAAAAATAATAAAGGGACAAAAATATTCAAAAGAGGAAAAAAAATCCCTCTTGTGGGTGTCCAATTTTCATATTTGTCCCACAATTCTTTTTTCCCCTTTTTTTTATTTTTTTTTCATTTGTCCCTCGAGTTTATAAGTTAATAACAACCAGAGAGGCCAGGTTTTCTACAACTCCAGTTGGAATTTATTTAAGAGATCTCTCATCATAACAAGAAATATTTAATATGCCTTTTTTTTTTTTTGTTTTTTTTCATTTTTGTTTTATGAAAAGTAAATTAAAGTCAAAAAGTAATGGAATCCCCCCCCCCCCCCCCCTGGTGGCCCAAATTGTCAACCGGTCTAATTACGAAAAGAATTTCTGAATAGAAGTGATGATTACAGAAGACAGGAAACTCTCAGAACATTGTAACATTTTTTTTGTCCTGTTTTTTTTTTCTCTTGCTTGAAATCATTAAATAACAATTTATCTTTACGAATAAAGACATCCTGATTAATATACATAAATTTTATTTTGGATGCAATTGCACGTTTTAGGTATTGCACAAAATTGCATGTTTTGTCGTAATTAGAAAATTTATTTTTAAGTTAGTTTGAAAAAATCCCGAATATGACCAACTCAAGAAGTACAATGCTGCCAAAAATGGTGAAGATATTGGATTGGATCTACAACCTGACATTATAAGCAGCTACAAAAAATGCCCCATCACAAGCGTCAGCGTCGAGAGAGAGTTTTCCCAGCTAAAACACATATGTACGAGTATTTAGCGACAAGCGGCACAATTGAAGTCGAATTCTCGGCCTCGAGTAATATGGTGAACTGTTTTGTATTTTACATATATTTTTAATCAAAAATGCTTTTGTAATTAAAACATGGAGGTAAAACAAAATTGTTTTATAAAAAATATTTTTTATAAATTGTATAAATAAATTCCTTTAGGCTTTTTATTTTCTAGATTTATTTTTAAACCCTACCCAATTTTATGCTGAAAAAAGAGTTCTTTAATTTACAAATTAGATCCGATTTTTTTTTTCACAGAAAAACAGTAATTGGAAGGCTTTTATTTTTTGTTACACGTTATTGCACGTTTTTTAATTTTTTTACTGCACGAAATCCGGGCTCTAGTTATCAGTAATGGCACAGAACATTGTAACATTTTTTTTTTTTTCAGAGAAATTAAATCAACAAAAAAAGTCGGTGAATCATGGGCAATGTATTCCTCCTTCAGCGCCATACAACTAAGTGTTCGCTTTTCCTATAAAACCAATCACTTGGCTGAAAATTAGTAGATGTGGATAAGTTGTTTACACTGGAAGTGCAAGTTGTTAGGGTTTGTGAGCCAAGCCGCCTCCCTTCATACCCTCGCCCTCCCCCTCCCCTCCTCTTCTCTTCCGTCAGTTTTACTGATAATTTTTTTTTTTTTTTTTTGGTGCTTCTGACCCCCTGAGCAGGGGTTGGTCACATCACCCTATTTGATCGGCGGGGAAATGGGTAACCTTCCTCCGTTTAATTAACAATTTGGTGCTTTGGACGAATGTGGACCGGTTCAATGGTTTCTGGACGCCTCCTTGCGCCGAGTGAGCTCGAGATTTTTCGGAGGGTTCTGTTCTATTACTTATATAATTCGC
Organism: Aradus depressus; assembly: GCA_963662175.1. NCBI lineage: Eukaryota > Metazoa > Arthropoda > Insecta > Hemiptera > Aradidae > Aradus > Aradus depressus. The sequence continues at coordinate 8,284,825 of OY759214.1, forward strand.
ACAAGAAAGTATATTGATGCTGCTATACTGCTCCGACTGGAAGTTGGTCTAACTAAAGTTGGTCACCCTTCTTCAGTTGTGTTGGTCTTCTTGTTATCCTCTGCACACAACTGTCCAGGATGGTCTTGGCGATGGGCCCGTTAACGAAGTTAGGAGTGTGGTCTCGTCAGACACCAGCTGACAACCTGGCACAAGAAGCTCCTAATTAGATCTATATTCCACCAAGAACAGTCGTCTAAATCACAGGCTTTATCTCCGGGGACCCAGCCCCAACTCTCAGAGCCCTATAGTCTGGAACGTTAATCAACTCTACCTGTGCTGAATCACAATCACTAATCACACCCAGAGATAACAATGTCTTAACGCCCTCATTTACATTTTTACTTTCCCATCTTTACGAATTACACGGGAAGTTACGTAATCGGTCAGAAATTCGAATCGGAGTTTTTCAATGAGGAATTTCAAGTTTTCTACCTCTTTCCAAAAATGAAAAAAAAAAAAAAAAAAAGTCAGTCTATCTGTGAACATAAGTCCCATTGTGTGTATTTCACCCGAACTCACTATGTACGTCCGGTCTAAGCCGGACAACCCTCCTCGACAATTAAATCATTGTTGGCCGCGTGACCTCCGGTCTGAGGACGCAGTTACATCAAGAGAACTTACATTTCACAGTTGCCTGCTAGTTATTTAAATCTATAGTAGTTTATAGTTGAAAATTTTTATAAAATAGTCGTCGGTGAATCACAATTTACTGTACTACTTCGGCACAAATTAATCAATTAAGTTTTCACTCACTCCAACCAATCCACCGTTTCCCCTAATTATCAATAGGTGACTTACACAGACTTCTGAATCCTCCTAATACATTTTGTGACGATACATTAATGACATCGGCAGTTATTAGAGTTTTTGAGTTGTGCCCCCCCCCCTCCCCCCCCTCTAATCCTTCCTTTCCTTTCGTCCGATTTTGCTGAAAATTATTAAGTGTTTTCCTTATGGAGATTTGAATTCACATGTAAAATTGCATGCAGTTGTTACAATTTATGTGTTTAGCTCCCCCTCAATCCCCCCCCCCCCTTAATTTTGGCCGATTTGGCTGAAAATCAATAGATGTCATCCTTATCGGGTTCTGGATACACGTACGGACTGTGTAAAACATGAAATTCCTGTGAAAACTTTAGGTCGAATTTCTGACCGATTACTTAACAGGAACAATGATATAATTTATTATCGATTACCAATGAAATAATTGTAACCAAAGGTCATAAAACAATGGGGGTGGCATTAAATCTGAAGAGAGACAATTAATATAAGCATACAGTAATGAGGCACTATGTATGCAAGAAGGAGCATCTCCAGGTAATTAATTGCAGTAATAATGGAGCAGTACAATAATAGTATGTAAGTCTCCAGAGACTGTATTGTAGTATATAACCTGGTCATAATATATATAGATATAATATAAATATATCGTATCATAATGCTATAATCTAGACCATTCATTGATATATTTATGAAAAACGTTGTCGGTGAGTGAACCACTGGTAATGTACTTCACCAGCACTTCAAAGCCAATCGACCGTTTGGGCTAAATCTTAATATTTGACTTACATAGTAGATTGTCGCTTCATTGGTAGTTCTTATTAAATTTTAGGGTATTTGAATCGAGCCGCCCTTCTCTGGTCCCCCTTCCCTTCGACCGATTTCACGGAAAATTATTAGGTACCATCCTTTGGAGTTTTCAATTTAAATATAAAATATCATGTCGATACATTCACTCTATCAGGAGTTGTGTTCACAGACACACATACATTTTGTTTTTCTATTTAGGAATCAGGAGGTGGAAAATATGAAATTCCGTTGAAAACTCAACATCGAATTTCTGACAGATTACGTACCTTCCCCTATACTTGATGGATGGAAGTAAAATGTAATTCCTGCAAAATCGTCCCAGCACAAACTAATCAATTACATTTCGCTCCTCCTCCAATGCCAATCGACCTTTAAGACTACAAATCGATAGTTGACTTAAATCTGGACTTCATACTAAATTTTGTTTTCATACATTCCTTACATTGGCAGTTATTGGGGTTTTTGATCTGCCATTTTCTGAAAGGTTTACCGAAAATATGAAAAATGAAGCTTCATAGAGGAACAGAACAAAACTACAGCGGTAGACATCAAAAATGTTATACTTGGAATAGTTCTGCCTTTTGTCGTAATCGATACTTAAAAGAGTAGATACAACGTACTTCGTAAGTTTCAGCTCTCCCTCCAAAACCAATCCGTTTGCGCTACTCATCAATAGTTGACTTACACAAACACTTCTGAATGCTCATACTAAATTTGACGCTACATTACATTGGAAATTATTGGAGTTTTTGAGTTGTCTCCCTCTGAATATCCCCTTCCCATCATCTGCCCATTCCGTGGAAAATTGTAAGGTTTTGAATTTAAATATGAAATTTTGGATTGCTACATTCATTATTAATAATAATAATAATAAACGTCTTTATTTATTTTTTCCTTTTACAGATGTACAGTAATAATAATAATAATAATAATATTGACAGACAATACTCATGATCAAATTGACCGTCTGAGGGGTTGTCTCTACTATTTCTACTCGATAATACACATATATAAAAGTGACCAAATAAAAATAAAATAATTCAAATACAAATGCAGTAATTTACAAAATTAACTTGAATGATCCTTTAAAAAAACTAATAAAAAATAAAAAAAAAAATCTTCCTATTTATATATTATTAATAATTAAATTCTGAAACTAGCTCACATCTATAATTCCAGGCGGCTTTGCAATAGTTAATTAAACTTTTGTAATTTCGTCCATTTACATATTCAATAAACTGAACATAGCTTAACTCTGCTTTACTAAAATAAATAAAACGAAATTCTTTTAAGATGGGGCATACGGCAATAAAGCGAAACACATCTTCATCTTGCTTGTTATTACACATGGAGCAAAGTTTGATTTCCTTAGTGTAAGAATACTTATTTAAATAAAGAAGTTCACCTCGTACCTTCAGCAACCAGCTTATCGAATTCGCATCCATCTCTGAGAAAATAACTTTATTATCTGTAAATAACTGTTTATATAAAGTATGCTTGGTACTATTTATTAATTTTAATTTATATTCATTAATAAATTCATTTTTTAATTTATTTACAATAAAATTTATTTACAATATCATTCCCTTCATACATTCTTCATTACAACGGTGCAATTATTAGTCTAAATGACAATTTGATAGCCACATTCGATATTATCAAAGCTATCGATAGTACCAAATTTCGATATTTTTCAAAAGCTAATGGAGAAAGTTTCTTACATGCTGCTCTCCTCGCCACTTGAGCCTAATTGTCCTGATAAGTATAGTAAATCTCAGTTAGTGGTCTCCTGACTTGGCAAAGTTTCCAAGAAGGGCTTGGATTGCCCTCTCCTTGGAGGGATGATGAGGACGTTGCGCCCCCTGGGAGGCAGAGCAGCAAACTGCCAACTCCTATACCAATGTCACTCAGACAGAAAGATATCTCCAACGTTAATCTTCACTCGGAATGTAATAACCATCCCCTTCGGCTTGCCACCAACCCTTAAACCGTATTAAAAGTGCCAGGAGCTACTTCTTCCTTCTCCAACTTCTTTTAAGAAAGTAGAAAGCATAAAATATTAACAGAACAGATCAGATATATGCCCCAGACTTGATGTATGGTAGCCTTGTGGCAGCTGATATGACACGAAGATATGAAGGCATCATCTTGTCTTCCTCAGGCCCGGAAAAGAACAAACTTTGTCAACTCTCATTTTCCGAATAGTAGCTCGTTTATTACTTTCGCGTCGGGAAATTCATATAATCAGGAAAATATTTATCTGACCTAGGAAATGAGAGAAGCAAAAAATAATTAAATAGTGCAAAGTGAATATTACTACAAAACATAACTAGCATTACCCGGTGCGGCTAAGTACCGATCGCATGTAAATATATTAAGTATATTCAATATCAATAATATATCAATAACCAGTATGTATAACGGAGATAAACAGTGAGAGAGAACAGTGCACAGTGTGTTGGACTGATCAGGTGAGCGAAACGCCCTCCCCTCCACTCCCGAAATTTTGTGTCGATATATTCATTACAACGGAAGTTCTTAGAGTTTTTCAGTTAAGCCTCCTCCCCTTTGGCTCATTTGGCTGAAAATCGATAGGTGTTGTCCTCATGGGGTTTTGGTCACGCATATAAGATTTCGTGTCTGTACGTTCATTCTATCGGCAATTATTAGAGGTTTTGTGTAAAGCCTCTCCCATAATCCCCCTTCCCTTTGGTCTACTTGGTTCTGGATTCACATATATAATTATATCGATATATATATATAATCGATATATTGTATTCTAAGGGAGTTATCGTGTTCACAGACACACAGCCAGCATTTTTTTCTTCATATTTGGAACCAGGTGACATGAAATTCCGTTGAAAACTCGGCATCGAATTTTTGACAGATTGCATAACTTCCCCTGTACATCGTATTGCTTGTGAAGTGAAATGTTGCAGGTCACTGGCAGAAATGAGCTGATATTTTACCTAATATAGAACTCTTCAAGTAGAATATACTTCAGCTGCAAGACAGGAGATGAACTGGTTAATGTTGAATATATTTCAGAGAGAAGGGCTATCAGACCTCTATGAAGGGCTATCAAACCTCTACGAAGGGCTATCAGATCTCTACGAAGGACTATCAGACCTCTACGAAGGGCTGATCCAGTTAAGGAAGGGTCTGTTCCAGTATCGGTCGGCTCCTGCTCCCGGCTCGTTAGCCTTCTTGTTACATACCCACCTCAGCCTCATCCATAATAATGAGACCATCTCACCCTCAGTATCCATCATAATGTTTTCAGAGGATTTATTATCAATATTTGTTTCTGTAAGTTGGAAAACTTAAACTCTGAAGATATTCAAGGTGGCCCAAATTTCAAAAATGTCGGAGTCCCAAGGAGAAAGGGAAGATTAAATGCCTGATTAGGTCACCAAATGTGATGAAAAATTACATTTGTTTCAAGTCTGTAAGATCAGGGAGAAACGTAAATACCGGGTTGAAATTATATGTTGTTATCATCAAATTTTAAAGTTTCCAAAACTTTGATTCTAAAAATGTTCTGTGTGTATCTCTGAGAACACAATAACTCCCGATAGAATGAATGTACCGACACAAAATTTTCCATGTTTATCCAGAACCCTGTAAGGAAAGTCCCTAAGGATTTTCAACCAAACCGCCCAAATGGAAACAAAGGATTATGGATTTAGCACAAAAAAAATAATAAACACCGAAGTAATGAATCTGTCGACACGAAATTTAGAATGAGGATTCAGAAGTCAACTATTAATTTTTAAACCAAACGTTAGATTGGGTTTTGGAGGGAGGCGAAAATTTAGTTGATTGCCGCTGAGGAAATACAGTGATGCACCGGCGACCCTAACTTCTCCAGGGGGAAGTAATGTAATAGAGAAGTTATGTAATTGGTCAAAAATTCGATGCGGAGATTTCAGCAGAATTTCATGTTTTCCGACCTCCGGATTCCAAATTTGAGAAAAAAAAATCTGTCGGTCTATGTGTATGTCTGTGAACAGGATAACTGCCGATAGAATGAAAGTATCGCCACGAAATTTTATATATGACCCCAAAACCTTCCAATTATAACACCTATTGATTTTCAGCCAAATTGACTGAAAGGAAGGGGGTGATTAGGGGGAAGGCTTAACTCAAGAACCCTTATAACTGCCGTTGTAATGAATGTATCTATCTATTTCATATGTGAATCTGAAATCCCATAAGGCCGACACATATTAATTTTCAGCGGAATCGGCAGAAAGAAAGAAAGGGATCAGGGGGGGGGGCTTAATTCAAAAACCCCGAAACTGTCTATACAACCGGAAATACATTGACGGTGATTCCCAGCGAGGAAAATAAGGATAACGTGCCGACTACAGCGGGGAAACAGTGCAGGATCAGTACACTACACTTGGAGCACAAGGGATAAGGGATCAATTAAGGACCTTATCCTAATGAAAAGGATGAGACTCAATGAAAACTATTAATAAGGGCAAAGTGTTCTCAATAAAAGTTAACTTTGGGTATTTAGTTGCAATCAACTCAGCATTGTGTTCGGGCACTCCTTTCTACCCAATTAGGCACACTGGGCACTTGACTCCTTACACAGATGAACCCCTATATATTTTTCTCCCCAGAAATATTCCCCAGCTATACGAAGTATAAGGGAAGTTATGTAAACAGTCAAAAATTCGATGCAAAAATTTCAACGGAATTTCATGTTTTCCGACCTCCAGTTTGTGTGTCTGTGAAGACGATAACTCCCGATAGAATGAATGTATCGACACGAAATTTTATATGTGAATTCAGAACCTTCTAACGACGACACCTATTGATTTTCAGCCAAATTGACTGAAAGGAAGGGGGTGAGTAGGGGGAAGGCTCAACTTGAAAACCCCAATGCCGATGTAATGAATACAATCGACATGAAATTTCATATTTAAAGTAAAAACCCAGTGAGGACATAACCTTTCAAATTTCAGTGACATCGGCCGAAATGAAGGAAGGGTTGAGAGAAGGGGCTCTATTTAAAAACCCAAATAACTGCAGATGTAGTACATTTATCGATACTAAATATAATATATGAGCCGACCGTTTGCGCTAATATTCAATAGTTGACTTACATAGGAGCTCATGTAAATCTACTATTGAATATTAGCGCAAACGGTCGATTGATTTTGGAGAGGAAGCGAAAAGTTAAATAATTAATTGGTTCTGGGGAAGTATACTGGAGGTGAATCACCGCGAGATCAGTGATGATTACATAATCATCAACATTAAAGTTTCGGTGAATCACAGGCAATATACTTCCCCAGAACTAAATAATAAATTTTTTTTTTTTTAAGAATTCTTTATATACCAGACATCAACATGAATTTGTTTTGCATGGTATAAAATTAATCAATTAACTTTCACCCGTGAGGGCTAAATATACATAAAGGGTTCTGAATCCTCACATTAAATTGTCTGTCAATACAATCATTAAAACCTTCTTCCCTTCGGCCCTTCGGTCGATTCTGCAGATAATTGACAGGTGTCGTCCTAATGGGCTTTTAAATTAACATATGAAATTTTGCATCGATACATTCATTACAACGGCAGTTATTAGTTTTTGTGTTAGGCATCCCCCCTTAATACCCCTTTCCCTTCGGTCGATTTGACTAAAAATTAATAGGTGTCATCCTTAGAGGGTACTGAATACAAATGTAAAATTTCGTGTCGATACTTCATTCTATCGGGAATTATGGTGTTCACAAACACACGTAGAGACTGAATTTGTTTTTTTTCTTTTTATGAATCAGGAAGTCGGTAAAGATTGAATTCTGTTGAACATTGAACATCGAACTTCAGACCGATTGTATCTTCCACTCAACATCGTATAGTATAATGCCGACGGGATTTATGGCAAAGACCCAGGCGGGAAACGTTATAAGGGTTCCAATTTAAGCCAGTCGTAATAGGAAAGCTTGGCGTTACATGGAGTTTTTTAAATGAAGCAAATGAGTTTTTAAATAAATGTAAATTTATTATTTATTATTAATACAGATATAAACAATAAGACAAATAAGTGGTAATACAATCGTAGAATAATAATAGTAGATAATTGAGTGGTTGACGCGAAAAAGGTTCTAAACGCCAAAATAACACTTCCTTCCTCTGCCATGTTGAGAACTACTGGTGGCTGTTAGAACCTTCTTCCATGAGGCTCAACGCTGACGTGGGCTCAATACTACCAACTGCTGCTGTAACGGCAAAAAAAAACTTCCCTACACAGTCCCTAGAGACCTATAGAACCTGATTCCACAGAAATCTCATTTTCTACTAAAGTGGCGCTTAGGCCAACCCCACATTAGGCAATTCCGAACCGACGCGACCAATACTCAAGTATCTTGAGGGTATCTTAGACGTCACTTCCTATGTTGACTGGTGGGGAGACACAAACGACGCCACTCCCAGGAGACGCGTATCCTACCCGTATCCTACGAAACTCACGCGACCTGCTAGGAAGGTCGCCCGTCTCTTGAGTCTCCTGCGTCGCCTCGCCATGGCTAGTGAATACACTCTTCTGCACTCACACATTCCCGCATTTGTGTGTTCCTCTGTCTTATGGATGGAGAAATAATTGCGGATAATGTCCGCAACAAATGTGAATTAACTAGACTACTAAAAATAAAGTTAAATGAATAAATAAATACTTGAAAATATATGATAAAAAATAATAATACATAGTATTAATAATAATTAATTACAGTAAATATATATTTTTTTTTTTTAATTAAAATTGAGATAATAGTGTATTATAACTTCTCCTTAAGTGTTTTTTTTCTCGATGGCATTTCGGAACTTTTTACGCCCCTTCCTCGGGTCACAAAGTGCGAAATATAAGAAAAGAGAAGGAAAACCCATTAACAATAACAAGTAGGTATATAATAATATGAAGATGGCTGATGTAGTGAGAAGTGATTATTTCACAGGATGTCAAATATAAGGTAGTCTGACCTGGAATTGATCTCAAAAGCCGTGGATCAATGTCTTTTCATTCGGTAGAATGCTACGAACTTGCAATCCGACCTTTCCAGCTCTTCAGCAGCAACAAATAATCTGCAGTTAACATTCCTTTCGATGTAAGGATGGCGCCATAATCTTCGGATTTTCCTTTTTCTATAATAATAATAATAATAATAAGACACAACGACATCTTCATCACTTGAAGAATCTTCACTTGACATGGTGAACAACTCAGCTTCTCGTCACGGCTAGATGGAGACTGAAGAGATCCTAGTCGCTTCACAGTATCCTCAGTGTGAGGAGAAAAGTTGCATACGGGTATCATACCCACAGGCGACTCAAATGGCCGATACTTGAGTATCGGTCGCGTCGCTTCGGAATTGCCTAATGTGAGGTTGGCCTTAGAACCATTTTCGCGTCAACCACTCAATTAATAAAAAAATAATATTTTTTTAAAATATTAATGAGAAATTTGTGCCTGATGTTTTTGGATTATCTCATGTACATTACAGGTAAATAGAACATTACAACTTTCAGTTCACGTTCTACTATTACCAACTGTGATCTTTACAGTAGTGTGGAAGGCGACTTATTGGACAGTTGTTGAGAATCACTGCGTTAAGAGATAAAAGGATAGCAGGTGGAAGCCCCGCCTTTCTCTGCGACAATTCTCCATTTTTCCCTCTGTTAAATCCGCCACTGAACTGCACTTTATACATCTTATTCGGTATTATTACATACCATTTGAAAGCAAAATGCTCAGCTACTACTAATTTTTCATAATATAAATCATAGTATATAAACGAAATACATACAGCAGACTCTGGCTAGCAGTTGATACACAGATATCTTTCAGAGATGATCGCAACTTACCTGAAACAGAAAAAATAAAATAACATTAATTAGGTACATATTAGGAGAGTAGAAACTTAGGTACAGGATTGCCAGTAGGTAGTAGGCGAAAATCATATATCATTATAATATATTGTCGCAACCGAAATTCTACCTACATCATACAAATGTATGTAAATACATGAATATTCTATCACGTTGGAAAGATAATTTTTACTAACTTTTTATTAGGTTCCCCCAAACAACGTGAGAAGAGCTCGGGGATCAATGGGTTACTGAGGGACTGGGATTGGCCATCGGCGGAACTATTGCGCCGATCGTCCTCAGCCCATCTTACAATGCCTGTTTCTGCTTCCTCCAAGAGCCGATGAATCGGCAGAATATCGGGTAGTGTCCGTCACCATCTGCCGTAGATCCCAAGTCCCACAAATACGATCTTGTTCCATGAATCAACTCCACCCTAGCCTGGTCGTACAGCGGACATTCGAGGACCACATTTTCTGCAGTCTCGATCACACCGCACGAACAGTTCGGAGTGTTCTTCCTGAGTATAATTAACTAAGAGCCTGGAATTTGTTCATATGCTTAATGACTCGACCAACGGAGGACCACAGCTAGTTCTAACAATAAACGTAAAACGTTAAGATAGGAGAAGAGTGTTTTTGACTATAAGAACCCAGGGGACGAAGAACAGACGAGGAAGAGATCAAAGGAACTGAAGAGCCAGAGATAATATCCAAACAGGATCATTCTATAATGAGACCTGTCCAAGAAGTAAAGACAAAGATAGGGAAGTGGAAGTGGGATGGGTCAATCTGAGGGCTCTCCGTGCTGAGTGGTTAGAGTGACTTGGTAGTCAGTTGACATCCATTACTAGGAGTCAGGGAACAGAGGTCTGTTCAAAGGTAGGGCAGGTACAGTGAAGTGTTGTGGAGCTGTGGAGGGCACTCCAGTCCTTCTAACCACTCAGGTTAGAGTGACTGGAGGAGGGCCAGTTGGAATTCGCACTACGCCAATAAACCCAAGAATAGCACAGCGATGTAGCACATAAGCATCTTAAAATGGACAATCGTCGGTGATTACTGACAATGTACTTCCCCAAAGCGAATTATTCAACTATGTTTTCGCTCTCTAACCTCAGGGACTGATGTCATACTAAATTTCAAGTCGATAAGTTTCTGAGTTGAGCCTCCCACCTCTGGGGGGTGGGGATACCAATGGTCACTGACAATATCTACATACAAACAACATACATTCGAAAATAATATACACAATAACTAAAATGAATATCTACAATAAAAATATTTCTTCATTAAGTATATGCTTCTTATCCCCAACCGTTTGAGCTATGCCAGTATTCCTTTAGACTCTACACTGTAATGGTGGGGTAAGCAAGTTTTTTTATTTTGTTACTCTGTACCCTGATACTTTAAGATTTTGCTAGTTGCCTTTCATCATTTATATTTTATATGGTGTTGAAAACCTGTTCTGGTCGTAAATACAACGTCTTTTATTTCTTAAGCCTCCTCCCTAAGCCCCCTCTTCTTTTTTGGCGAATTTGGCTGAAAATCAATAGGTGGAGTCCTTGTGGGGTTCTGGATACACATATACAATATCGATACAGTCATTCTATCATCGTGTTCACAGACATACACACCGAATTTGAACATGAAAAACTGGTGAAAGTTAACATCACACTATTATATACATTTCTCTGCACTTCGTACAGGTGGGGAAGTGAAATGAAAGACAGGACCTCAACTGTGAGGTGTGGGTAACCTTCATATTGACACAGGATGTGTAGCGTGGTCTTCACGTCTTCAGAACGGATCTTCTGACAATCTGGTTTTTTTTTGGTTTTTTTTTTCGCGGAAAAAGGAGTTTTCTTTCGCAATGCTACCAGCTGCAGAAGGTCCCGCGTCCTGTCTGCTTTTCTTCCGTTTAATATCTACTAAACCGACAATTTGTAAAAATGTAAAACATTCCTGTTTTTATCATTCTAAAACTGGAATAAATGATATCGAAGAAGGGGGTGCCAACGTGATGGTGACTGGGATTTAAGGATTATAGCAAAAGAAACAGTTGCACCAATTCCCAAATATCCCTCCCTCCAAGAGGCAAAGAGGCCGAAGCAGGAAGTTCCTTCCAAAACAAGAAATTGAATCGAACCTTCTTCGGAGTACTTATAAACCTTTTAGGAAGTTTGGAAGAAGAAAGGAGGGGAAAAAAGTAGATTACTTCGAGGAAAGTAAATAAAGGAGCCATACTTGTAAAACAGAAGAAGAAATGATCTCTAGAAGTAGACTGACTTGTCTGGGATGTGGCGGAGCAAGCGACGACACTGGTCCAAGACAATCACGTATGGTCTGCATCCACGAGACAAACCCTAATTAACTGCCGATTTAATGAATGCATCTACACAAAATTTATTACGAGGATTCAAAAGCCACTGTATGAGTCAAATATTGATATTTAGCACAAACGTCTTGGCCACTCGCTTTGGAGAAAGAGCGAAAAGGGACCAGAGAAGGGTGGCTCGACTCAAATACCCTAACTACGAAAATTGATGAAACTTCATATGAGCAAAATGGCAGCCATGGTGGCCGTGCGGGCTAGAGCGTAGGGCTTTGTTCGCATGGTCTCATCATGGTTTGCGGGTTCCAATCCCTTCCGGGAGTGAGTTTTATTTTGTAGATAGAACTCCCCCTCCCGGGGCCATGGATGTCGTAAATAACTAGATAACACATTAACATGGCTAATTTGCATCGAACATAAGGCCAGAAAAATCTTAACATTTCAATAAAAGAAGCTTGTTGTACATTTTTACAGGTTTTCATAGTTTCCCTCATTGGGACATTGAATGATATATACTTTCATTTTGAATTGAAACATCGATGATCTCATTTTTAAAATCACATCAAAAAATCTCAGCTGTCAGCATTCGATATGATTTCAAAAGTAAGGAAGAATGGCACAAAATAACTGTAAATATAATCACTGAGAGGAAAGGGAGGTAGAGAATTTGTTTTTTTAAACATAAAAATTCAATCTGTCAATAGGAAATGTTCAAGTCAATTTGTCAAATTCTGGAAAGAATAGTCAGGAATCTGAAAAGGCAAAGTGAATCTGAAAAGAGAATCGTGTCGAGTTAAATTATGTAGGAGAGGGGGAGAGAGGGGAGGAGGACGGCGGTTTAAGGGATTGTTTCAGAGCAGCCACTCAGAGGTAATTAACACACTTTAATTAGAGGCACATTAACATAACAGAGGCAAAGGGCCGCTGAGTGTTTCTACTGTTTAGGGAGCTCATTCTAACTTTGGGAGGTGTCACGGTGGAGAGAATAGGGCCTGACATGACTGGAGACCTGAGTCAGGACGGCTCCGAAGATGAACCTCCTCCACAGTGAGGTCAATCCTGAACCTGAGGCATACCACAGCCTCCTGACATGACTGGAGACCTGAGTCAGGACGGCTCCACAGCCTCCTGACATGATTGGAGACCTGAGTCAGGACGGCTCCGAAGATGAACCTCCTCCACAGTGAGGTCAATCCTGACCATGAGGCATACCACAGCCTCCTGACATGACTGGAGACCTGAGTCAGGACGGCTCCGAAGATGAACCTCCTCCACAGTGAGGTCAATCCTGACCATGAGGCATACCACACAGCCTTCTGACATGACTCGAGACCTGAGTCAGGACGGCTCCACAGCCTCCTGACATGATTGGAGACCTGAGTCAGGACGGCTCCGAAGATGAACCTCCTCCACAGTGAGGTCAATCCTGACCATGAGGCATACCACAGCCTTCTGACATGACTCGAGACCTGAGTCAGGACGGCTCCACAGCCTCCTGACATGATTGGAGACCTGAGTCAGGACGGCTCCTAAGATGAACCTCCTCCACAGTGAGGTCAATCCTGACCCTGAGGCATATCACAGCCTCCTGACATGACTGGAGACCTGAGTCAGGACGGCTCCACAGCCTCCTGACATGATTGGAGACCTGAGTCAGGACGGCTCCGAAGAGCAGTGATCCTCCTCCACAGTGAGGTCAATCCTGACCATGAGGCATACCACAGCCTTCTGACATGACTGGAGACCTCAGTCAGGACGGCTCCGAAGATGAACCTCCTCCACAGTGAGGTCAATCCTGACCCTGAGGCATCCCACAGCCTTTTGACATGACTGAGGTCCAGGATGACTCCGGAAGATAAACCTGCTCCAATGAAACATTCCCTTTCCTGACTCTTAGAAAGACCTGATTCAGGTCCAGTATGACTCCGGAAGATAAACCTCCTCCAATGAAACATTCCCTTTCCTGACTCTTAGAAAGACCTGACTCAGGTCCAGTATGACTCTGGAAGATAAACCCCCTCCAATGAAACATTCCCTTTCCTGCCTCTTAAGTCCTGACCATGAGGCATCTTTACTCTTAGAATCTGGCTTGCCTTTGGACAATCCAAGGGTAGGTCCTTACAGTTGGTGTCGCGGTGATGAGAATGAGGCAGCCTTCTGTCAAAACAAGGACGCTGCTGTGCCGGCTAAGTAGAAAGCCAATAAGCCATCATCCTTACTGAGGTCAGGAGCTTCTTGTGGCACCTCACCCTTATCGGACCTGACTTGCGTATTCGGTGTTTCGAAATTACTATCGATTTTACGTTGGTTGTAAGCGCACATGCTTGCAATCCACTTACAAATATTGAGTGGTGGTTGGTTGACTTCCATTCATACCTACCCCTCTTGACTACGTAAAAGTTTCGTACTAAAAGAAATTAAGGGAAAGTCTTGCCGACTTGAATAATGCAGAAGAGGGGGGAGTAAATGAAGGTTTGGCCAGGAGATGACGGAAGTGGAAGGGTTTTAGGGGCAGCCGAGAGAAGGGCAATTAGAGGGCTTTGATAGAGGCTCGTTAGCATAGCAGAGGAACCTCGGATCCGGCCTCAAGTAAGCAGAAGGAAGCAGAGTGCTTCCGTCATTGGATGCTTAGATCCCTTGGTACACAACAACCCCAACTTAATGAATAAAGAGAATTTACTGTCACTGCTACGTCTACATGCCTTACTCCGTTAAATTGTGGTGTGGGTAAAACTACAAGTGGAGTTATGAAGTGAAAGGTAATAAGGCCCTTCACATGAATCTGAATTTGATTTCCTAAAATGTCGGCAACAATTTGGAGCTAACGACGGGAAGGGACAATATACAGTTCCTCAACCCGCAATGTTTCAATAAAAAACAGTATTTTACTAATTTCTTACTTCCCCAGTTATAGGTAAATAAATTAAGTAATTGGTCAAAAATTCGATGCCGTGTTTTCAACGAAATTTTATGTTTCCGACCAATAGATTCCAAAAATAAATTTTAAAAATCATGTGTCTGCGTGTCTGCGAACATTATAACTTCTGATAGAAAGAATGTATCGACACGAAATTTTATATGTGTATTCAGAACCGTCTAATGACGACACCTATTGATTTTTAGCCAAATCGACCCAAGAAAAGGAGAGATAACGAGCGGTAGCCTTAACATAACAACTCTAATGACTGCCGATAGAATGAACGTATTGACATAAAATTTATTATCTGAAGTCAAAACGCCATGAGGACAATACTTGTTAAGTTTCACCAAAGTCGGCTGAAGGGAAATGGGGATACAGGGATTTTGAAGGAACCATTTTCAAAGTTAAAAATTACACGGAATTATTTTCTGACCCCCTAATTTTTTGTCTGTCTATCTATACTTCTGTGTACGCAACTCGTGATGAAAGAATGTATCAATCACAAATTTAATGAGCATTCACAAACCAATTATTGATGATTCGACTAAACGATCCATTGGTATTGAGGAAAGCGCAAAAGCATAGTTAAGTCGACCTGGGGAAGTATATTGGTGATTTTTCTTTTTTTTTTTTACTTAATTGAGGGTATGATTTTCAAATATATTTCAAATATTTTTATCCGCTAAAATTCGTAGTTAAAGACTTAACAACAGTTTCTAACGCAACATGTTGGAGGTAAACATAATGTCTAATGGAGGGCGTTGGTAGCTCGGTGGTATGCGTGTTTGCCTTCTGAGCTCAACAACGTGGGTTCGAAACCCGACCGAGGCCCTTAGTTTATTTTATCTGGGAGGTAAAATAAACTTAAGCACGCCGTCCTTCGGAAGGGACGTTAAGCGATGGTCCCGAGCCTGTACGATGTCAGGTATTCGTTAAAGACCCCTGCCCTGGTGAATAAAAAAAAATTTAGGGTAGGCAAAATTTAGGACACCCAGAGTAGAGTGGGGCTCATTCATGTCCACCAGAGTGACGAAAGAGCGCTCTGGTAATAGGCGATATAACCTCGTAGTTAAAGCCCGGGCATGAGTCATAAAACCTAACCTATAAAAAAGGGAATAAATAACTTGGACATTGTAATAAGTATATAGATATTAATTTAAATTCAGTACTCATTAGATAAAGTGGAAGGTATAATAAGCCAGGATTATATAGGTATAATAAGTAGTGCAATTAGGATAATGTGAATCCTATACAGAAATAGGCTAAGTCCACGAGTCATATATAATGGAGGGTGCTTAAGTCCCGGACAAACGGTATTAAGTCCCAGGTTGTGGGATATAAAGCCTCATTCAGTAGCTTTATGGCTGCAACTACCACAACTAGGGATCACACTTCACACTCTTAATGCTTTCATAATTAAATCACCGGAAATCTACTT
Source organism: Aradus depressus (assembly GCA_963662175.1). Taxonomy (NCBI): domain Eukaryota; kingdom Metazoa; phylum Arthropoda; class Insecta; order Hemiptera; family Aradidae; genus Aradus; species Aradus depressus. The sequence goes on from OY759214.1 coordinate 8,301,024, forward strand.
CCCCACCACGAATTAGTCAATTAAGTTTTCGCTCTCCCTCCGAAATTAAATTTGGGGTAATTAACAATAATTGACTTACATACCATCGCCTACTACTGCTCTAAATAATTGATAACTTGGCTACCTGACATCGTACAGGCTTGGGACGATCGCTTATCGTTCCATCCGAAGGACGGCGTACTCAAGATTTTTTCCACCAGCCAGATAAAAAATCTAAAAGCCTCAGCCGGCTTAACTCGTATGAGTTAAGTATATACTTTGATAACTGCCGTTGTAATGTATCTATATGAAATTTCATATTTAAAGTCAAACCCTGATGAGGACATAATCTGTCAAATTTTAGCGAAATCGGCTGAAAGACTGGAGGGGTTGAGGAAAGAGTGCTCAACTCAAAAACTTATAACTGCCGATGTAATGACTTTATCGACACAAAATTTAGTACATATAAGGATTTAGGAGCCCCTATGTAAGTCAACTGTTGAATATTAGCGCAAACGGCCGACTGGTTTTGGAGGGGGAGCGAAAAGTTAATTAATTAATTCCTTCTGGGGAAGTAAATTGCCGGTGAATCACCGACGACTTTTATGGTTCTCAACTGAAATTGTTGGTCCTTTTTATGGTCAGGACATGCTGGAAATAAACCAATTATTGACCAAACTCAGGCAATATAGTCTGACCTTTAAATACAAAAATAACTTTTTTACTTCCAAGAGAAATAAAATCCCCATTATTTCCCCTTAAATTGTATTGTGTTGGAGGAGCTTGCAGTTTGTGTCAAGAAAATCTGCTGGTATTAAGGCCGTGAGCCGGTTTTTTCATTAAGTTGAAAGTGGCCAGAGAGACATCGGTTCTAATATGTTTTCATTAGTGTGTCTGTCCGAGAGAGTGAAACTAATCTGGTTACATAAGGCCCGTTTGGCCAATGTCAATTTAGTTCAGCCGCTGTGCTCCGTTTCAAGTGTCTACCGCGCGCCGCAGATCTAACAACAGACACTACTTTCGACATATGGCGGCGGTCCTTTTCATAACATAATGTCTACCGTCAAGAATATGTTGCCGACATTGAACGTTCAGTTTTTACCATTACAATAATATCTTTCGTGGTATTGCGTCATATCTCAAATTTGAGGACAAATAAGAAATTGGAAATTTAATAAGGAACATTTTTGGTAGAGAACAATTTTTTAATAGGACTAACAGTTTTCGGTTAAATCAAGAAACGTCTAAAAATATGTGCTTAAAACTTACATTTCAGGACGGTTTTCGGCATTTATCTCTAAAACCGGACGACGTTTGAAAAAGCGTATTTCATATACAATGTGTGTTTTAGTTTTCTCTACAACTTTTATTTGACTAGATTTTTGATTAGGTCATAAATATAAGCGGTAGGTATCTTGTAAAGTGTACTTAGCCGCCGAAGTAAAATGGTCTCAATTTTCATCCGATTTCGGTCAAAATCCAATTTGATCTAAGTTAGCACGTGTTACTTCTCCATTTCAAAGTTCAAGCTTTATAACTCTTCGTCACATACACACACACACCTACACAAACAGACATCATCGCGAAAATGGTCAAGGGGACCTTGAAACGTGAAAATCCATTGAAAATTCGATCTGGGATTTTTGGACGATTACAATACTTTCTTATTCTACAGAATTGAGAAAGTACAACGACGTCGGTGAATTACCGGCAAAGTACTTTACTACAATCGATCGATTGGTTTTCGAGAGAAAGCGAAAAGTTAACTAATTCGTTATGGGGACGTACCAACGGTGATTCACTGACAATTTTTTTTTTTTATAAAGGTAGGACTTTAGGATCCTGAATTTCCGATGAGTAGTTTGCCCTGATGATGGATTGGCCCAGTTTTGTGATGACGTGGTATGACGAGGCCGTGATGAATGAGGCATCCCCCAGATACCTATTGAGAAGGGATCACCCCGACCCCAAGCCCTTCATCAGTCCGCAAGTCACCGCCACTTCAGTATAGAGCCGGGACAGATAGGTAGATAAACTTTTTGCACTAAAGAATTCAACCTCTATGGCCATTAATGGGTTTTTTTTTTTACATAATACATATTCAAATTTATAGAAAAGAAAACTATATATATATACCTCTATATATATGGACATTAGGGTGGAACGAAAAAATCACCTTTTGATTTTTAATTTGGAATAGCGCGGAAAAGTTGCCTTTTAGTGTAGATAAGATAAATAAAAAATATGAAAAATATTGGAGTAGGTCTTGAGGTGCCGCAAGGACCTTAAAGTTTCATAAAAACACTCTTTTCAAAGATTTTTGCGTGTCTCAACTATGTGATTTTTAATTTGGAATAGCGCGGAAAAGTTGCCTTTTAGTGTAGGTAAGATAAATAAAAAATATGAAAAATATTGGAGTAGGTCTTGAGGTGCCGCAAGGACCAGTTTAATGTGGCGATGAAGTAGAAACAAACATTTTGCAGCTGTAACATTTGTAATCATTAAGGATACACAAGTAAGAAATACAAAGTTTGACATTACAAAATATTTTATTTTTTTTTATTATATTTTATAATTAATAATTTTTTCCAATTCTAATGCTTATATATGTATTTAAAACCATCTTTTGTAACATTATATGTACGAGAAATTCATAAAAAATAATTGATCAAAGTTTAAAATTTTTCATTTTTTTCAATTTTTTTACAAACTGTAAGCTCTTTGCGGCACCCAAGATGTTGTAGTATTGCAACCAATTTTTTTTATATTCTTTTTGAACTTAAAAGGCAACTTTTATCCACTATTACCAAACTAATAACTAAAAAAAATTTTAAAAGGTCATTTTCGTTCCACCCTAATGGACATGCTCTTTAATATAAATAGTGCAAGCAAATAGGATACAAAAACAATTCAAAATTATAAAAAACAAAATATGACCTTTGATAAGGGAAAATTGTAGTAGCCATAACACAAAAATAAAAACTCATGGCATTCAAAACTAATTAAAAAAACAAAAAAAAATTAAAACTAATTTGGATCCCGTCCCATGTTGGCATTCCTGGGAACGAAAAAGCACACATTGCTGCAAAAGACGCTGCAGTCTTTCCCTTTCTTGCCTCAACAAACAGTTAACACAGCACAAGACCTTTCGTAAACTACCGACTGTCATGAAAAAAATACTCCAAATATCCAACTCCGAATACAACTCATCCACTTCCTCAAAGATGCAAAACTCTACCACGACATGTAGACACAATAGTCATCGCTAATGACCCTCAAGTCGATGCGACGTTGAATAAAAATCTGAACAAAATTTTAAAAAAAATAATAAAAAAATAAAAACAAAAAAAATACATATATCTTATTAGCAATAAATTAAATTATATTTTTCTTAATTTTTAAGCCTAAAGTAAAAAATAAAAATAAATTGTTGATTTTTTAAACACCTACATTATCAAAAGGGGACAAGTGGTTCTGAGTCGAATTTTGGTCTAGTTGTGAGGTATCGGTCGGTGGAAAGGTGTCGGTGGGGATACACAAAGAGGGACAATGGAACAAAAAGTGTACAAGGTCATCCTTTTCGTCTAAGGTACAGAGCCTGCAGAATCTTTCAGTACAAAACTGTAAACATTTTTGTGACCAGTGTTATTGGGAACCTTTCATATGGTGAGGGGGGGATTAATGCATGTTCTGTGTCTGAAAGGGGGCGAAGCAAGTTAGACTGATGGAAACAGAGAGAGATAGGAGCGAACTTTGAAGAGTTCAAGGGACGAAGGGCTAAAGAGACCCCCCCCCCCCCCCTCCCCCCCCCCACCCAAGTAGAATGGGGAAGAAGAGAGTCGATAAAGAGACATGGGGAGAATCACTGCACCATCTCCCATCTCTTACAGTCCAAGTCCTAGCTCAAGAACAACTCCTTAACTGTCCCGATAACTTACTTCTTAATTGTAATCTTTCATTTTCTCGAAAACCGTGCGTCCCACGAGTAAAATGCACTCAATCTAAATTGAAGCGCATAAAATTCTACATAAGTTTGATCCTTTTTATATTTTTCATACAACCAATGGTTTGGGAGATATTCCCTGTCGCAACATTGGTCAACTTTTCAAAGTTTCTTTCATAAAATCAAATTAAAAAATAATAATAATAATCTATGTACTTCCCCAGCAAGAATTAATCAATTACGTTTTCGCTCTCCCTCCAAAGCCAATCGACCGTTTGACATCTTTTATGAACCCTCATATGAGCTGCAGCGTCCGAAAGATTGTATAAAGGGGTGTTGAAAATCGAAAAGAAAACACAAATTTAAGGAAACTGACGTATAAGAAAGTCCTGTGGTGGGCACTACAAATATTTTTTGTTGAAGTTAAGAAACTGTTAAAAGTTCAGTAGAATGGATGGCTCAAACGGGGGGAACTCCTGATCCAAGTTTCAACGATGGGAGAAATAAAGGGATGTCTGCTGGGAGTTGTCTGGAAATGTTCCAGATCCTGGAACTGTTCCAGGTCTGTGTTAAGCTGCAGAGCTCAGACAAGCAACCCCCGGTCTGATTCAATTTGGCCTTCTTCAGTTCTCCCCCTCAAAGGCTCTTATCGTCCCCGATTGCGCCGCACAGTGACCTAAGAAGCAAGTCTTCTAGCTGACCCCCAGTATTAGCGGCAACCTCCGTAAATCTACTTACATGAAAATCTCATTGTTGTTGAATACCGTTGATTACATATTTCACAGGATGTCAAATATAAGATAGTCTGACCTCTCACAGATTTATGTAATAATAGATTGGCCGGGACTTTTGAAGGGAGGCGATTGCACCGGACACAATATCCATAAATGTAGAAAGATGGATGTAATTGAAAGCATAAAGTCGGAAAGGAAGAAAGAAGAGTCTCTACGTCTTAATTCTAGAGAGGGGATAGGTGTGTCCCTCCTCACGCACTCTGGGCTGCCAGTTGACAGGGAACAGAAAAAAATGTTTAAATTTAAAATAATTGTTTTTAGTAGTTTATTAATGTATTCCACCGTTTTAATTTATTAATTCATATTACTGTTTAATACATGTTTTAACAGGTAAGTTCATAGTTGAAGCTTTTTATTACATCACTTTAAATGTTAATTATTTATTTATTTTATTTACTGAACTTATTTTTATTTTTCATGAACAATTTATTTTAGATTTAGAATTAATTTTTGTTTATTTTTTTACTTATTCTTTGTAGACAGCCTGATGATGACGGTGACATCGAAAGCCGTCTAGCACAAATCTGTGAGAGGTTCTAACCGTCTTTATTTTAAGAAGAGCCACATATAAATAAAACAATAGAAATATAAAAACTGTTTAAATAGTTAACCATGTCATTTAAAAGGGCATCACTGGTCGTTGAAAAGCGGGACTTTTGGCGTCCCGTTGAGATTATAATCGGGACAATTCGTGGAGTGCTTGAAAAACGGAACATGCTGGGACACCTGACAACACTAATCACTAGTGTCCCAGCTAGTCCCTTTAACCAGCTGCCCCAAACGACAGATAGCGCCTCACATCGTTATTTCCCTCCAGCCAGACCGAGACGCCAACGCTGGCTCAGCACTAATTCACTCACGGACCCAGCCAGTCGTGGAAAAACAACTTATTTCTTCCTTTGAAATTTAATTTTCAATTAACCTCTTAATTAGAATTGTAATTAGGGTAAGTCTAGAGTTGGAAAAACTTTTTCAATTAAGAAAAATATGACTTAGTTATAACGATGTTGGGAATTTAAAAATTAATTTCTTCGTGTTGTGACCTTCACAAGGTACTTGGGAGGAAAGTATTTACAGAGAAGTGCGACCAGATCACACAGTGAAGGGTTCCGTCGATATAAAAAAGTCATCTGTGAATGTACTTCCCCAGCTCGTTTTCAATCGAAACTCTCTTACTCTTGGACTTACATGGCTGGAAAAAATTCATAGATGTATTGCTCAGGCACTTCTCAATTCTCATATAAAACAAATGTCATATCGATGCATTCATTACGGCGGTGAATGTTAACAGTTTTTGAGTTGAGCCCCCCTACCCCTCTCGCTGATTTAGCTGAAATAAATCGGTCATTTGGTTGCACACATAACATTTCGTTTCGATAGGGTTCATTCTATCGAAAATTATTATGTTCACACACATATGGAATATTTTTTCTTTTTTGTATTTAGGGCTCGGAAAACATGAAATTCCAGTGAAAACACAACATCGAATATCTAATAAAAATAACTGCGGATGAAAAAAAAAAAAAAAGAAAAAAAAAAAAAGGACACATACTGTCGAAAAATAAAAATGAAGATAACATGAAAAGAACATTCTTTGATCATGGAAACGGAAGAGGTCTTTCATTTAAGATGATTAGGTTGGGAGACTTGTGATTTTCTTTAGATGTGGGCTTAGGGAGATTTTTTTCTTTATTTGTTGAAGGAAGGGAGCGATAGTCGCAATCAGCGAAAATAACAACAAACAGGGGTTGTGATGATGAAGCGGAGAGAAGAAATATGTGTGGATTGGTGAGGTGGCTGGGACATGAGGTGAATAGCTAAGGAAATCAAGTTCAGGGGAACTGGGGTACCACCTAGTTGTTAGGTGTTCAGGTAGCCACCTAGATGAGCCAGGTGTCCCGGGTAGCACATAGTGGAGTCAAGTGTTCAGGGTAGTCACCTAGATGAGCCAGGTGTCCCGGGTAGCACATAGTGGAGTCAAGTGTTCAGGGTAGTCACCTAGATGAGCCAGGTGTCCCGGGTAGCACATAGTGGAGTCAAGTGTTCAGGTAGTCACCTAGATGAGCCAGGTGTCCCGGGTAGCACATAGTGGAGTCAAGTGTTCAGGGTAGCATCTAAAGTGGGACGGCAGATGTCCCGCTTCCCGAGGATGTTCGATGCCCTTCTAAATTGCATAATTTTTAATAAAACGTTTTTACTTAATTTTTTTTATTCAACCCATTATCTATTCTAAATTTATTTATGTTACTAGCAGGTTCACCCGGCGTTGCCCTGGAGTAACTTTGCGTTACTTTACTTTGAGCAGGTCTTCACAAAGAATAAAAAGCCTCTCTTTCTCGCCAAAACGTTCCATTAGTATTAAGAGGAAGAATGAAAGCTTAATTGAACAATTCGTGCTTAAGAAGTACTTTATCGGTGATTCACTATATATATATATATATAGTGAATCACCGATAAAGTATATATATATATATATATATATATATATATATATATATATATATATATATATATATATATATATATATTATATATATATATATAATATTATTGAACTTAGGGTAAGTTTGGTTTCTGGGGATTTGTAATCTGAGGTGTGTTGAGGAGTCTTGAGGGCTTCTGCGAAATCAACTTATAGTTTCCAACTATCTTGCAGACAACTGTGTTACTGTTGAACAGAAAAGAGATTATTTAATTTCCAACTGTTACTATACAGTCTCCAACAAAAAAAAGTCGTCGAAATACTTCCCCAGCACGAATTAGGTAAGTTTTCGCTCTCCCTACATACTCAATCTATAGAGAGTTGTCAGGTCAGGAGAAGATAAAAGAGACATTTCGCATCTGTACTTCATATTTCTGGCATCAAATTACAGGAAAAACATAGAATTACTAGTCAATATAGAATTTTTGAAAACGTTGCCTACACTAGACTGGGCAGGAGCTGTAACATAGTGACTTCATCATCAGGTTCGTGGATGAGATGATGTTGTCCGGTGGATTAGCCATAGTCGAGCCGTGAAATTGGTTGTGATGATGTTGCATGTCAATGGGTCCACACACTTCTTCCGCATCTTTTCATTGAACGGTACTTCTCCTCATGTTCCGACTGTCCACTTCCACTGCCATTAGATCCGAAAAACTAGAAGTCGTGTCATACAAGAACACTCCTAGGATTATAACTTTTGACGTCTGTATTTCTCGAAATTACACTTGTAAGATACAATCTGCCCAAAGTCCCTTTTATGCAAGCGATATTTACAAGTACAAGGCTTTAGCAAGTTGTGGGTTGTGAAGTGAAGGAAAATGTTTACTAATATCATGCAATCCTTACAAGTAGTCTAGTGACCAAAAGTAACGATAGAAATTTAAAGTTAATTTTTCTTCTTTTAAACATTTCGACCACAGGGTTAACGTAAGGGCCTGTAAACGTAGGATCCCCAGGAAAGCCGCGGAACGAAAAGGTAGATATACAGGGATCCTAGCGAGCTAATTTTAATGCGCGCATATTTATAATGACTGAGTTTCTGTAGTAGACCGTAGCTATAGTTACAAATATTTTTGAGGTGGTGATGTACACTCACTGACGAGTCTTTTTCAACCTTTTGATAGAATCCTTTCAGAGAATGATTAGGAGCGAAGGGAACCGTATTGATTTTGTCTAAAGTAGTCTCCCCAACATTAGACTCATTAGGACAGGCTGGTGGAACAATAGTCCTCCCTTTAGAGTGGGGTTAAACACATCTATAGCGCTAGAGACCTGGGTCACCAGCAACGCTACTGCCTTAGCGTTCAGCAGTCGATCAGCTATCAGGAGCTAAATAGGCAGCAAACTTCCCTTATACTTCGTATAACTGGGGAAGTAAAACAAGTTGTTGCCTACGCCGGAGTGGCATGGTATCATGTTAGTTAGTTATTATGACTCATGCCCGGGCTTCAACTACGAGGTCATATCGCCTACTACCAGAGCGCTGTTTCGTCACTCTCGTAAACATGAGCCCGACTCTACAATGCGAGTCCTACATTTTGCCTACTATACATTTTTATTCACCATAGGATAGCGGTCGTTAACGAGTACCTGACATCGTACAGGCTCGGGACCATCGCTTAACGTCCCATCCGAAGGACGGCGTGCTTAAGTTTATTTTACCTCCCAGATAAAATTAACTAAGAGTCTCGGCCGGGTTTCGAACCCACGACCTTGAGCTCAGAAGGCAAGCAGGCATACCACTGAGCTACGCGGCGCCCTCTTGGTATCATGTTTCTACAAGTTGTCTGAGCTGGCTGGAAGAATTCCAATGCGTCATCCGACGTAGCATGACTTCATCCAATTCAGCTGGTTAGAGACAAAGCCAGTCTTCAATACGTACTAGGTACTAGTAAGACACTTGATTTCTTGTACTTATCAAAACTGACAAGTACTGTAGGATTGTATATCGATCACCATATATCACTGATATCGATATTATTTAACAAAACAATGATTGCTTTTAGGGTTGACTAGATGTTCAATATGGAAGTCGAACCAATAAATATGTTCTATAAAAGGATGATTCTGATTGGCAACAAGAATAGTTAACCAAAAGAACACATGTATTATAGAAAATAAAAGAAAAACGTATGTTTTTAAACAAATTTTTTTTTTTTTTTTTTCTTTTGGCTTTATGTACGGTGCATATTAGCCATGTCAATGTGTTATATATAATTATTTAAGACATCCATGGCCCAGGGAGGGAGTTCTATCTACGAAATAAAACTCACTCCCGGACGGGATTCGAACCCGCAAACCATGGTGAGACCATGCGACCAAAGCCCTACGCTCTAGCCCGCACGGCCACCATGGCCCCCAAAACAAATATTGCTTATTTCACAAAATATATATAATATATAATATGGGAGTATTTTCGGTATTGCTACCATCTTCAGCCACGACTTAACAAATACTATTTACATCAATGTACAACAAATACTATTTACGTCAATACTAATAGTCTTTGTTAAGTCGTGGCTGAAGATGGTAACAATACCGAAAGTACTCCAATATTATAGGTAAGGTTAGGTTTTATGACTCATGCCCGGGCTTTAACTACGAGGTCATATCGCCTACTACCAGAGCGCTCTTTCATCACTCTGGTGGGCATGAGCCCGACTCTACTGTGGGAGTTCTAAATTTTGCCTACCCTAAATTTTTTATTCACCTAGGGTAGGGGTCTTTAACGAGTACCTGACATCGTACAGGCTCGGGACCATCGCTTAACGTCCCATCCGAAGGACAGCGTGCTTAAGTTTATTTTACCTCCCAGATAAAATAAACTAAGGGCCTCGGTCGGGCTACGAACCCACGACCTTAAGCTCTGAAGTCAAGCACGCATACCACTGAGCTACCGGCGCCCTCTTCCAATATTATATTTATTTTTTGAAACATACGTTTTTCTTTATTTTTTATTAAGGGTTTTCCAATATATCTGAGCTATAGATGGGTGGGTTCGAAACCCGACCGAGGCTCTTAGTTTATTTTATCTGGGAAGTAAAATAAACTTAAGCATGATGTCCTTTGGATGGGACGCTAAGCGATGGTCCCGAGCCTGTACGATGTCAGGTACTCGTTAAAGACCCCCTGCCCTAGGTGAATAAAAATTTAGGGTTGGCAAAATTTAGGACTCCCATAGTAGAGTCGGGCTCATGTTCACCAAAGTGACAAAAGAGCGCTCTGGTAGTAGGCGATATGACCTCGTAGTTAAATCCCGGGCATGAGTCATAATAACTAACTATCCAAATGATGTTTTTTGTTTTCATTTTCATTTTCAGTATTGAAATCGTGCAAAAATCAGTGATCGAGTTTTCAACGGAATTACACGTTTCAAGATCTCCTGAATAAACCTCAAGAACTAAGAACTTGAAAATGGGAATGAAGAAGTCACATGTGTTAAATTAGATCTGTCCAGATTTTGATCGAAATCGGACGAAAGTTGAGACCCCTTTACCTTGCGGCCTAAGTACATTTTACAAGATTCTTCTTATATTTATGACCTAATCAAAAATCTCTTCAAGAACAAGTTGTAGAGATAACTGAAAGACACATTTTTTATGAAATCCAATTTATCGAAGGTTGTTCGATTTTCGAGATACAAGCCGAGAACCGTTCTCAAATGTGTTTTTGAAGCACATATTTTTAGATGTTTCTTTGATTTACCTGAAAACGGTTGGTCCTATCGAAAAATAGGTTCATACCAATGCTAATGTCAACATATTACTTTCATATACCCAGTAATGCCAGGATGAAATGTTTCGGGGTGGGAGAGTGATCTGTGAAAGCGTGGTAAAATTGTTTTAGAATATTGTTCCGGCATTAGAACATTTTGACAAAGTTCAGGAATCCATTAAATATTCAACTCGTAGAACTGTATTCAATAATATAACAAGGTCAGAAACTGTGAGGGCTTTAACCCGACCGGGGGACATACTGAATTGAAATGCAAATCTAGTGCATAAATGGATGCAGTCGTCTTGGGCCTTGTGTTTTGTCCACTCTCCCGAGTTGACACTGAGCAATACTACTGATGTTTATGTACGTAAATTAGGTATAAAGTTGACTTAAATAAATGTGTGAGTCAAGTGACTGATGGGCACAGAACCATTTACGTCTGTCAGTTCAAGTTTGAATGTAAAAACAGGGCATAAGCACCACGAGATGTTTAGTTATTGTCACTCATGATGCAGCCTTATCGACAACTAGCAAAGCGCTCATTCATCACTCTGGTGGACGTGAGCCCGACTCTACTGTCGGAGTAATAAACCTAGGGTATAGAGATCTTTATGGAGTACCTGACATCGCACAGGCTCAGGACCATCGCTTAACATTCCATCCGAAGGACGGTGTGCTGAAGGTTTTTTCATCTCCCAAATAAAAAAGTTGTCAATGAATCACCAGCACTGTACTTGCCTTTGCTTTTCTAACAATTCCATAGGTCGAAAAAGAAAGGTATTACCAAGAAAAAAAATGATGGTAAAAACATGGTAAATTTTCCAAGAAGTATCTTGTAATAAATGATAACTGTTTTTGTAAACATGTTCACAAATGATGACTTAACATTTTTGTATAGATATTGTGAAACATTTAATAAAAAATATAAAGAAATGTTTATTATTTAAAAATATTGTGTATTTCACAAAATATATGGGAGGTATTTTCGGTAAAGATGGTAGCAAAGTAAATAATTTTTTCTTTATATTTTTCATGTTAACAAAGGTCTGTGTAAATCATGTACATAATAAAAACAGTAATATTTATTTATATATTTAATTAATTTAAAAAAAAATTAAGATTTTTACCAGAAATTCTTGATTATTTAATAAACTTTTTACAATTAATATTTACTCTTCTTAATTATTTAATAAACGTTTCCAAAATTCTAGTTTTATAAAATTTTGTTATAATATTATTCATTTTCAATTAAAATATTTGAATAGGAATACTATAATATATTATAATGTTCACATAATAAGCAATATATCAATGATAACAGACACATCCTTGTATCTCTATGATAATATTTGTAAGTAAGGTAAGGAGGGAGTGGGAACGTAGAAGTGCACGACCTCATGGCTCAGCTAGCTACCCTTATGGTGCTAAGGGTTCCTTTTTCGACCTATGGAATTGTTAGAAAAGCAAAGACAATAGGTATTCCAAGAGAGAGTATTGGGAGGTATCCTGGTTCAGGGCTCATTAAACAGGGCTAAGTGTGACCTGAAGTCATTTCGGCTGGCTCCGAATGAAATGTCACCTCAGTCGATTAGCCAGACAGCTCGACTGGAAAATCATCTGGAGGGCTTATTTCTCCTGTCTCCTCAACTCCGCTTCATCACTTCCAAGTTGGACCAACATTGTCCAGTAGGGACTTGACACTGCACAAAAATGTTCATGTACCATTGATTCTTTCTTTACAGAGGTTTCGTCTTACTTATCAATTATCATATTGAACAACTGCATATCTTCCACTGTACAACGTATAGCTGCACCAATGGTCTAAAGGCAACTGAAGTTCAATGGTCAGGAGACAAATGGAGTCAATGAAGGTAAGTAAACAACTGCAGTTCAATGGTCAGAAGACAAATCATACAGGAGCACGTCTCGGACAACTGGCGCCAGGAAATAACTGATATACGCCCTTCCAGCTCTCCGTTGAAACAATTAAGGGATGCCTTTCCTGTTTTTAATAAGACTTTTGGATTCTCAATAGACCGTCTCTCACATTCCGAATGTCATCTGGGAACACAATAAAATGTTTTATGTCAAACATAATGACCACCGAACAACATATTCTCTTCCATTTCCAGAAACAATAGGTTGACGAGCTCCTGGCCTACTTATAGTGGCCACCATATTGTGAGGTTGCTCTACATATTGAGAATAGGGGAAGTTATGTAATCTGTCAGAAATTTTTCACCAGAAATAAAAATTCGTCGGTAAATCACCCTCTATGTACTTCCCCAACAAGAATTAATCAATTACCTTTTCGCTCTCCTTCTAAAGCCAAATCGACCGTTTTAGGTAAAACTCAATATTTCCTTACAGCTTCCGAATCCTCATACTAAATTTTGCGTCGATATATTCATTACAACGGCAGTTTTAGTGTATTTGAATTGAACCCCTGAACCCCCTTCCCTTCGGCCGAACTCGCCGAAAATTGAGAGTTTTGACTGCAATTATTGAAGTTTTTTTCGTAAGCTTCCCCCCTAATTCCCACTTTCCCTTTGCCTTTGGTCAATGGCTGAAAATCAATAGGTGTCGTCATTAGAGGGCTCTGGTTTCACATATAAAATTTGGTGATGAAACATTCATTCTGTCAGGGATTATCGTTTTCACAGACACACAGTCTTTTTTTTTTCATATTTGGAATTTCTTATCGGAGAGCTTTTTCGTCGCCCTAGGGGAGATGAGCCCGACTCTACTATGGGAGTCCTAAATTTTTATTCATCTACGGGTAGGGGTCTTTAAGGAGTACCCAAAATCGCCTACCTGCCAGATAAAAAAACCTAAAGAAAGGCCTCGGTCCAGTTTCGAACCCGCGATCTTCGAAAGTAAGCGAGCACTCAACCTCTGAGCTACTGGCGCCCTCTGTACCTAACCAACTCAGTCATCACAAGTACTGGTTCGTAATAGTTTCAGAAAATGTTTCAGTTTGTAAAAATTAGGTTTGTTACAGTTAACATTCACTATGTAAATTAAATTAACGACAGTTAGATCGTTAGTGATCACAATATGGACTAGTTAAACTCCAATAATACAAAAGGTTTTAAGGATCGTGTGGCAATTTTCCATTCATATTATAAAACGCTTCATCTTATCTATAACCGCTTCGTAAACACTAATAAAATTACTGATGTTGCTATGTCAACAAAAATTTCTTGCAACAACTACATTTTTTTGAGGGCGCCGGTAACTCAGTGGTATGCGTGCTTGCTTACTAAGCTCATAGCCTTGAGTTCGAAACCCGGCAGAGGAAACCCCAGATGAATTAAAAAAAAAAAAAATTCAATTTCGTAAATTTATTTAGTGTAGGCTAAATTTAGAACTCCCATAGTAGTCGGGCTCATGTCCACCAGTGACGAAAGAGCGCTCTGGTAGTAGGCGATATGACCACATAGTTAAAGTCCATGAGTCACAATAACTAACAGTAACTGAGAAAACATAAGATAACTGTTTCTGTTTCCAAGTAAACCTGTTCAGAGACTTTGAAATTATATCCTCGATGTTATTCCCTGCAAAGGGAGATTCAAAATATAAAAATTTTCCTCTGATGATGGAACAAACAGGTAGGAAACCCAGAAAAAAAGTCTTTTGACCTAAAACCGACAAAATCCAAATATTACTCAAAATGTACAGACACCCACCAATGCCTTACGATTTTATTTACAAATATTGTCAAAACGTAAATAAAAGATGGAAGATGGCCTATAAGGTGACTGAGGTAAGTGGACTCTAAAAGCCTTCCTTGTCAATCTGGGGGGTGGCCATCCTGCCTCATCTTAACTGGATCATCCTCCTGTCAGATTAGCAGAGTAACAGGAGCGGGTAGCGGTAGAGAGGCTCTCCTAAGATAACAGCATTAGCACAGTCTTATAGGATGGGGAATCACGGAAGCAGGAACAGCATAATACTGTGATTCCCAGATTTATCCAGTATTAGTGTGACATGGAGGAGGTGAAGATCTTCTTCTGGAGCCAAGCACCACTCCAAGGAGCTACTGGCACCAAAAACAGATCAAAGTGAGCAAATCTGTTTTAAACAACTCAGGAAACTATAAGAAAGTTGTATTGGTTCCTGGTCACTCGGGGATTTAGGGATCAAGGAAGCGAATAAAGAATTACGACTAGAGATCTTCTGGAGACTGGATCATGTTTATTATAGTCGAGTACATGAAAAAGAGAGCGACAAGGAGGAAGCCCAGCGGTACAAAGGATAAAAAGCATTGAATGCACAGGTCCCTCCTAGGTGCACGCCCCAGACCACCTTAGGTCGTTACTAGTGCTACCCAAAGTTGGGTGGCATTACTAAAAGTAAAAAATTGGCGTTGATTTCAATTTGTCACAACCATGAATGATGAGGATGAACTTGAAAGAAATAAAACTAGTTTATTTGTGGTATTGTCTAATTTCACCAACTATATTTACATGGGAGTACTTTCGGTATTTCTACCATCCTCAGCCAAAAGCATAAGAGATAAGACTTTTGGCTGAGGATGGTAGAAATACCGAAAGTACTCCCATGTATATATATTCGGTGAAATTAGACAATACCACAAATAAACAAGTTTTATTTCATTCAAGTTCATTTGAATTATTTCACAATATCTCTGCAATAATGTCAGTTTTCATGAATGATGAGGGTTTTTTTAAAAGAAAAATTAAAGATAATAAGTTCTATAATTCAGTTTATTCATAAATTGCTTGTTATAATATATAATCTCCTATAACCAGTTGAAACAAATATAACATCTTAAATAAGAGAGACATCAAAGAATATAGCTAAAAATCTCATATAAAAATCCTTTGTTTCATTATAAATACATATTTCATAAACTAGACTATAATGGCATCCATTTCCCATCTTGTTCCCACTCGACACGGCCTCCCTCCTCCCCTCCAGGGTATCCCGAAGCCTTGATTTCAATTTTTTACTTCCCCAGTAATACGAAGTAGGTATAGGGGAAGTTATGTAACTGGTCAGAAATTCGATGTAGAATTTTCAACAGAATTTCATGTTTTCCGACTTATTAAATCAAAAAATGAAAAAAAAAAAAAAATGGTGTGTGTATGTCTGTGTGAATATGGGTTAGGTTAGGTTTTATGACTCATGCCCGGGCTTTAACTACGAGGTCATATCGCCTACTACCAGAGCGCTCTATCGTCACTCTGGTGGACATGAGACCGACTCTATTGTGGGAGTCCTAAATTTTGCCTACCCTAAATTTTTATTCACCTAGGGCAGGGGTCTTTAACGAGTACCTGACATCGGCTCGGGACCATCGCTTAACGTCCCATCCGAAGGACGGCGTGCTTAAGTTTATTTTACCTCCCAGATAAAATAAACTAAGGGCCTCGGTCGGGCTACGAACCCACAACCTTGAGCTCAGAAGTCAAGCACGCATACCACTTACCACTGAACTACCGGCGCCCTCTGTGTGAATATGGTAACTTCCGATATAATATATAATGAATATATCGACACGAAATTTTATATTCAAAGCCCAATAAGGACAACACCTATTAATTTCCAAAAATTCCAATAACTGCCAACGTAACGTAACAAATGTATTGTCTTGAAATTTTATATTTAAATTCAAAATTTCATAAGTATGGCACTTATTCATTTTACGCGAAGTCCCTCACTTAACAAATACTAAATGGAAGTTCAACAAGTTTACAATCCAAAATATCCCCTTTTTCTGCCCCCATGGGCTTTTCCCTGTCCCTCCTGTACAGTTAAGTCTTAAAAATGTGAACAACTTTAAAAATAAAATTTCGTCCCACTTCCTTTCTTAAAAAACTGTGTATTTTTATTTTTATCTATATATTTATTATTGTCATTTTAGATTTATTTCATATATATATACCTATATATTTGTATTTTAATTCAGCACATACTATTTCAAAAATTGTCTGTTATTATTAAGATTTCAATTTAAGATGACATTTTATTTTAGTTTTCCATATTTTTAAGACTTAACTGTACAGGAGGGACGGGGAAAAACCCCATGGGGGCTGAAAAAGGGGACAGTTTAGATTGTAAACTGGTTGCATTTAGTATTCGTTAAGTCGTGGCTGAAGATGAGCAATACCGAAAGTAATCCATGCACACCCTCGTCCTCAAGTCCCATTAACTTCACGATTAAGCTAAATGCTTCATATACATGAGTGAGTGGCCCGGCGGTGCCGTTGTCTTTGTCCCCCGGCCCGGCCTGTCTGTTCGTTGGTTGCCCTTGGTCCTGTGCTTGGCCTTCCCTGGGCCCCGTGGCCCCCTGTGGGATCCGTTCATGTCTGTTCCTGTCATCTGCATTAAGAGTTCGCTGGCTTAGTTAGTGCAAGGAATGTAACAAGATAGGGCGATAATAACCGAAGCAGTTGTTCGCCCAAAATAACCAACCAACCAACCGAAAGTAATCCCATATATTTCGTGAAATAGACAATATTTTTAAAAAACATACGTTTTTCTATTACAATTTTAATAACTTTTGTGTTAAGAGCGCTCACAAAGTGCCAATGACACGACCGTCATCGCAAAAATGGTCAAAACAGGTCTTTTCCGAAAATACCGGACGTCAATACCTATTTGAGTAGGATTGTCTGGAAGACGGAACGTCAAATAAGGTGTAAATTAATGCAAGATTTGCAAGAATGCAAACAGATGTAACAGAAAGTCAATATTAGTTGGTTGTATCAAGTAAATAAAATGACTAATGAATGAAATGAAAAGTCAATATTGAAAGGAAACTAATTTACATAAACCAATGTAATTACATAATAGGCGCAAACTGCTTAAATTCAAACAAACAAATAGATTATAAATAAATTAACAAAAATTTAAATAAAGTGTACCTCTCACTATGAGGTCGTGACCAAGAGTCTCTGGTAGCCATGAGGTTTAGAGTGTAGATCTTTGGTACCATGGACTCACCAAAGCTCCGGGTTCGAATCCCGTCCGGGGGAGGATTTTATTTCATAGATAAAACTTCTTCGTCGGGGCCATGGATGTTTGTAAATGACGGGGTTAGAGGGTTAGAATCAAAATGGTCTAAGTGACATTTTTAAAACTTTGAAGAAACTGTGCATTAAGTGCTTAAACTGATTTAAAAAATCTATAATTTATCGAAACCGGAAATATTTTGTGTTCTGCTTTTATGGTGAGAGTTGCTGTTAGCAAACAGTAAAGGACCAAGGTCACTATTGATATGTTTAAGTTACTTGATCATGTCACCAAAATGGTAAAGTGAGTTGCCACTAGATCTCAGCACTGGCTAGGATTTCACTTGTACAACTTTTTTCCTGAACACAACTATCATTTTTGTACCCGATTATGCACTCAACGAACAATTTTCAAAAATGTCACTTGGACCATTTTGATTCTAACCCCGTCAAATAATCCCGGGTAAAGTAGTCCCATCCCTGTGGTGCCAAAATAAAAATAGGCAACACAACACCGCCCTCTATATTATAATTTAAAATAAGTAACTCCACACAATGTGCGAAGAAGGACTTACTAAAGATTAAGCATCTTCCGAGAAGTACAAGGGAACTTACCTGAAACAAAAATAAAATAAACATTAATGTCAACGAAATTTCAAAAAATTATTAACATACAGAATGGAAATTATTTTTCTTTAAAAAAAAAAAAATCGAAGGTGAACCATCGTGCATACTTTCCAAACTTATATTATATTATACAGTAGAACCTCGATTAACCGTGGTGTGAGACAGAGTAGAGTGACAATGATGATAGTTTTGGCGCTAAAGAAGAAAACATTCACACAAGTCAAGCAATGGAAGCAGTTCATGTCCTGAATTACTGCGAACAGGAAAATTTTTACTTCCATGACTTCATTTAGAACTGATGTAAGGAAAATCATTTCAAACCGCAAAAAACTAAGGAGGATTACTTCATATTTCAAGCCCTGATAACGTTATAACATGACAATGTATACATATATGTAATTCGTTAAATAAAAAGTGTCTCGATTAACAGTGATTTTCATTTATCCGTGCGACATCTCCTCCCCATTACCCCGAAAAATCGATGTTGTACTGTATTCATCAACTAAATTATGGCCAATCTAGAGATTCGGTAGTAAATCAATAGGAGTCCGAATCAAGGACTTGGAGTCGATTTGGCTGAAAATTAAGGTGTCGTCCTTATGGGGAAATCAAGTTATCTTGATTTATGTTAGGTGTACACATTTTCGTGTCAACATCATCTATCAGGCATTGATTTGTTCCGTCGTTTTTGGAATCAGGCATTAAGAAAACGTGAAAATCTAAGTGAAAACTTGTTTTCAAATTTTCTATCGATTACATAACTTAAAGTGAGACATCGTAAGAAAGTATCGATATTGGTAGAACTATCGTTTATTGAAAGAAAGTATCGGCAAAACAGAATATCGATAATTTTCACATATTGCCTGCAGTGTGACTCAGGCAACTCAGATATGGACACCTATAAGTTACAACACCTTTCTATCCACCTTCTTATCTTTTACCAATATTTCTAAGAGAATGGTTTCTGTCTGAACAACTTCCCTTTTAAAGACATCAGCAACCGCTTAACTCGTCTCTCTGGATATTCGAGACGATAACACTTTTTCTTCCCGTATCTCACAAAAAAAAATCGGTTATGTATTTTCTTCAAAACACATGTGATACCTCCTTCGAAAGGTATTTTATATCATACATAAAAAAAAATAAGTGGCAATATCACCAACATTGTACTTCCCCAGCGCGAATTCATCAACTAAGTTTTAGATCCAGGAGTAGGAGCTAATAAATTTTGCCTACCCTAATTTTTGGACCATCGCTTAACGTCCCATTGGCGTGCTTCAGTTTTTTTTTACCTCAGATATAATATACTATGGGCCTCGGCCGGGTTTCAAACCCGCGACTTTGAGCTCAGTAAGCTAGCACGCATACCACTGAGCAACCGGCACCCCTCTTTATTTTCTACTTCGACACTATTTCATTCATTTATTATTATGTATACTATGTACTTAATTATGAATACAATTTCTTTAGTTTATTTAAATTCATTGCTAATATTTTTTGAAGTTTAAGTAGGGCTTGACCATTGGGGAAGGGGAGTCACAGTCGCAGGTAGCCTCAGAATTGTATATACGCCAACCTAGCACACATTTTTCATTTTTTTCATATACAAACCGTTGTTTACAACAGTATAAATAATATATACAACAGGCATTGCTAAAAGAGAAAAAATGGCAATGTCAAAATGTCAAGAGAGGAGAAATCATCCAGTGGTGACACTCCCTAAGCAAACTTAAATACATTTTTTGTTGTTTATGTTGACGTAAGCCGAAACGGCTACTCTGTATGTATATATTTTTGTGGAATTAGACAATATGAATTTGTTTGTTGTTATTTATTTTCAATAAACTAAGAAGCTGATGCGACGAACTATTTGAAACGATAGAAAAATTAAAACTGTGTAATCATAATTTCATAATTAATTGTACTGAAATTGTTTATTTAGAAAAGAAATTATAATCTCTCCATTTATCTAAATATTTAAAAATACTGCAATATCGTCCGTTTATCTGTTAAACAAAACAAAAAGAACGATTGGTTCTGCCTTGAATTTTTTTAAAATAGATAAATAGAACATTCTGGATTATACCACTTTAATAATATGTCGTCATAGTTAGCGTGTTTTGTACATCATGACATCAGAAGAGATAGCGGCCTACAAGTGACGCCGAAAAATCAAAAACATGTCATGTTTTTTTGAAATTATGAACTAATTTTTTGACCCTCAGAATATATAAATACCATTTATATATTTTTTAATATCTGATTTCGCGAATTATTGAGTACAATACAAAAAGGGATCTCAGAACGGAGACCATGCATAAGAAAGAACCTTCAAAGATTTACAGAGAGTGACTGTACAAAAGTGGTTAGTATAAGAAAATCCTGTGATGGCCACATCATATATATTTTATTTTTTTAATCCTTTTTCATAAAAAAACTAACGATAATAAAAGACGTTGCAATTTAAATATTTACTTAGTAATATTTCCTATACAAATTTATTTTTTATTCTTTTGGGCGGTATAACTTTGGTCGTATGGGTCCTATCTCAAATCTGAGGACACTTAGCGATTGCAAATTTAATAGGGAACATTTTTGGTAAGACCCAATTTTTCGATAAGAATAACAGTTTTCGCGTAAATCAAGCAAATGTCCAAAAAAAATGAATTAAAAAAGACTTTTTAGAATAGCTTTCGGCCTGTATATCGCAAACCGGCCGATCTTAGAGAAAAAAAGTATCTTATATAAAATGTGCCTTTTAGTATTCTGTACAATTTTTATTTGAAAAGATTTTTGATGAGATCAAAGTATAAGACCGCTTATATGTGTATAAGATACCGATCTTAATTTCCGAAGTAAAATGGCCTCAATTTTCGTTCAATGTCGGCCAAAAAGTCTAATTAATCAGATCTAAGTTAGTACATGTGACATCTTCATTGATTGCGCTCCCCCCCCCCCCCCCCCCCCCCCTCCCGCTCACCCAGTCAGACATCATCGAGAATATGTTCAGGGCACCTTGAAACATAAATTTCCATAGAAAGCTCAACACAAAATTCTATAAATGGAGAACCTCTGGAAGGACGGACCAGTCAATTCTCAGCCAAATGAGCCACAAGTGGACTGGGGCTGATCCGCGGATCCCTCTTCCTCTATAAACCTGGTATGACTCTATTGAGGAGGAACACCTACTCCAGATCTCCCTAAATGGTCATCCTGATAGACTCCTGTCTTCCCACACACATCAGCCTAGAACCGGTCACCTCCCCCCCCACCTTCTTATGTAACTATGGCCTAACCAATGACAAATTAATTTAAGTCCAATAGAGCTGAAATAACCTCTAAAATCACTCACACACTCCCTTCTCAATTAATACTTTAAAAACCATTATCTGTATTTTCTTGAGAGGAAATATTTTTATCATTAGACATTTGGTGACAAAATTACTCTTTTGGCAAAAGATGAGTTTTAAAAAATCGTTGAAGTTTAAATACCCTTTATTATTACCCAATTTTGAAGACATTTGGAAGGGACCATCTACAAGCCAAACTTAGCTTAAATGCAAAGTTGTGCGAAATTCCGTTGAATGGTTTTTGAATTTGGCATATGGTAAGGATTTCGGGGACAGACTCTCAGAGAGAATAAATAATACAATGAAGTGTGCTCGATGCATACAGAAGAACAAATTAGGATTTATCTATTTTTATTTTCAGGTTTTCAGGCGACTGGGCTCAAGAGGAGTGCTCGCCCGAACCTGTACTATGTCAGAACTCTCAAAGACCCCAACCCTAGGTAAAATATGAATAGGCAACATTTAGGACTCATTGTAAAGTCGGGCTCATAGCCACCAGAGCGACGAAAGAAGGCTTTGGTAGTAGGCGATATGACCTCGGAGTTAAAGCGCGGATTTGAGTCACTATAACTATCTCACTGTCAATGTAATGTATAATGTAAAAATGTAATGAGTAATGTAACATATATTATTGTTATTATTTTTCATACATTACAAACGTATGGGATACAACCCAAAGATAAGTTGTTATTGCAGATATATTTATAGTTGTACATCTCTACAAGTAAGCACACTATTCTTCTGTACAGATGAAAAATAGGTCAAGCACTGATTAGTAGAATATTGTCCTTCTCCCCTAACGGTCCCGTGATTGATCACAGTGATTCTGTCACTGTAGTGATTGAGGCCGCCACACTTCCCTCTTCAGACCCTCACTGATCGAGCAGTGACTGTGATTGATAGCAGACATCATGGTCACCATCACTCACTAATTGTTCCTCCACCCAAAATAACTATTACTTACATGGTGATCATTTTTCATTAGGCTTTTAAAAAAAAAAAAGTTTGCACCAAAAAATCCTAATTCAATTAATATATTTCAGGAAAAAAAAAAAAAAAAAAAAAAAAAAATTATTACAGAAAATAAACTTTGTTATTAGTCGAAACCAGCTGTTACGGTGAATATGTCGGTATAACCTATATTTAAAGTGTCTTTTAAAATTAAAAGTTTACTTTGTTAAAAAGTGTTTCTGTTATTGAAAATCAGTTTTTCAAAGCAGTTTATCAGTGCTTAACAGGCCTGGGTTTCAATTCGGGTTTACCAGAGTCGAAGAACAGCGATTGTGTATGTGAGCTTTGACATAGTGTTGTGGTCATAAAACTTAGGTTTTAACATGGGAACGGAGCCATCTGATCCATCTGACGCCGAAAATCAGATCACTTTGGGAGACAGGCGAGCCAAAAAACCAAAAATTTCAACATCCAATGTCCCATCTCAACCTATACCAACATCTAACGCATTTGCGCCCTTGGCAGGTATTTCTAGTGATAATGAGCCAATGAATATATGCACCCTTCAGAACGCACCTGTTGAAAAGATACCCAAGCCACCTCCTATATTTATTCATAATGTTAATAACATGAATTCCTTAATATCGCAGATTAAGGAATTAAGTCTTGGCAACTATCTTTACAAAACTATTGAAGATAAGGTTAAAATTAATTTTGAAGTTGTAGATGATTACAGAAAAATGATCAATTTTTTGCAAGGAAATCAAGCTGAATATCACACTTTTCAGCTTAAATCAGAAAAGCCTTTTAGAGTGGTGGTTAGAGGGCTGCATCCCACCTGTGACACCACGTTGATGATGGCTGAACTGAGTAACCTCGGTTTCGAACCTATACAAATGGTGCCTGTTTTCCATCCTGTTACCAAAGTACCTATGCCTCTTTTCTTTTTAGATTTGCGACCGAGCGCTAAAAACGCAGAAATTTATAACCTAACTCGGCTTTATTATGCGGTAATCAAAATAGAACCCCCCCGACCAAGACGAACGGTCTTACAATGCCTCAGGTGTCAACAATATGGGCATAGTAAAAACTTCTGTCATCAAACGGCCAGATGTGTCAAATGTGACGGAATGCACGGCTCAGAAAATTGTCCGAGGCCAAGCACCAGTCCTCCTACTTGCGTGAATTGCAAAGGTTCTCATACTGCAAATTACAGAGGTTGTCCTGTTCACCTGAAGCTCCAAAAACCATCGCCACGCACCACTTACAATAAAATGCCTGTCAAAACTGACAACCGTCTCACATCGACTGCTGAGATCGCGGCATCTCCGGTATCACAGACTAAGATGACAAGCCCTCTAATTAGTTATGCTAAAGCAACCAAATCAAATGTCCAAAGCAGCCAACATGAAAATCATTCTTTTAGCCTAGGTGACCAAATGCCTGCCTGTTCTTCCACCGAAATGCTCACTCTTGTAAATAAAATCGATTCTCTGATAGCTATCATACAGCCTCTCGTCCAATCGTTAGTGCAACTGCTCCCAATCCTGATAAAATCAAAATAATGGCTTTCCTTCCTCACAAATCTTTTAAAATTTGCACCTGGAACTGTCAAAGTTTCAGTAATAAATATGATGAGTTGGAATATTTTCTAAACTTCAATAACATAGACATAATGTTACTGACAGAGACTAAATTGAATCCTAACATTCATATTCACATAGCAGGCTATAAGGTTTACAGAGCAGATCATCCATCTGGGCACTGTAAAGGAGGTGCTGTCATCTGCATCGTCTACAATCCTCCACTACGAGCTGCTTCCTATCAGAGAGGAGGAGGTACAGGTAGCCCGATGTCAGCTTGCGCTAAACCACCACACCTATCAAGTAGGTTCGTTTTATTCTGCTCCCTCCAATTCAGTCGCTCCTGTTGTGTTCTGGGGAGTGGTTCATGAGATGGGTACGCACTTCTTGTTGGGAGGAGACTTCAACTCCAAACATCCACGATGGGGATCGCATGTAACTAACCCGAGGGGCAGAGTCCTCCATGATGTTATCAACCAGCTGCGCTTGGATGTCGTATATCCACTAGAACCTACTCACTATCCGCACACTCAAAATCACGCGCCTGACATACTGGACTTCTTCATTGGCCGTAATATATCTAGGCTTTGTACAACACCAAGTGTTCTTCATGACCTTAGCTCTGACCATTTTCCAGTCAGGATTGAGTTTGCTCAAAGCCCCCTTCAAGTTCCAATGGCACCTAAACTGATCAAATATCCTTTTGATTGGAAAATATATCAGGCAGTTCTACAAGATGTAACAGACCTTAAAATACCTCTCAAAACCAAGGAGGACATTGACGTGGCAGTCAGTAAACTAACACAAGATATTCAGTTTGCGGCAAGTGAAGCAGGAGATCAACAAACTAATTATACAGGCACCAAACGAGTCTTTTACCCAGCTCACATCACCCAACTCCATAACGAGAAGAAAGCAGCAAGGACCTTGTGGGCACGTACCAGGCATCCCGACCATAAGCGGTCCTACAACAGAGCCACATATGACCTCAGGAAGGCACTCCGAGAGCTAAAGCAGACAGCACTCACCAACGATCTGTTAACCTTGGACACAAGGAATGGCTCCCTCTGGAGAAAAACCAAATTTCTTACCAAAGAACGTCATTTAATACCCCCTTTAAAACATCAAAACAACTGGTTAACAACACCGAAGGAGAAGGTTGACGTCTTTTCAGAGATGCTAGTTAACCAGTTTAGACCAAATCGAACTATCAATCATCACTTTCTAGAGACAGTGAAAGAACAACTGGAACAACCATTGCTCTTGACACCATTCGACTTTTACTTCTCACCAGGCCAAGTAAAAAATGTTATCGACCGTTCTTCAGCAAAGAAAACTCCTGGGTATGATCACATAGTGCAACCCTTGCTACAAAATCTGCCTAGGAAGCCATTAGTTCTACTTACCCAGATCTACAATGCCATGCTTCGAACAACATATTTTCCCCAAAAATGGAAACATGCAAATATCATTATGGTTCCTAAGCCACAAAAAAAACGTAATGACCCTAACAGTTACCGACCTATTAGCTTATTGACATTGTTCTCTAAGATTTTCGAACGTCTCTTTCTACCAAAATTATTAGAATATTTAAGTCCGCTACTTCCAAATTCACAGTTCGGATTCCGCTCGAACCACTCTTGTCCACAACAGCTGCACAGAGTCGTCGATACGATCTTGGACACATACGAAACGAAGCAGGTATGTCTCGGCTTGTTCCTTGACACTGAAAAAGCTTTCGATAAGGTTTGGCATGAGGGACTGTTATTAAAAATGAAACCGCTGCTGCCTGACACTTATTGGAGACTAATGCAGTCATATCTTAGCAACCGTACCTTCTCTGTCATCTACCAAGGAGCCCAATCCCAGTCCAAGTCGATGATATCTGGAGTACCACAGGGAAGTGTGCTTGGACCCTTCTTATATCTAATATACACCCACGACTTTCCACAGCAGAATGGCCTAACAACTGCTCAATTCGCCGACGATGTTGCTGTAATGAGTAAGGCCACCTCCAGTAGACTTGCTGAAGTACAACTGCACAACTTCTTGGATGAGGTGAAAGTTTGGAGTGCCAAATGGAGGATACATTTAAATCCTCAAAAGTCAGCGTTGGTACCATTCACTTATCTACGGACAGAAGTAGTAGGCCCGCTCACCCTCAACGGAGCTCTTGTCCCACAGACTTCTTCAATTCGGTACCATGGACACCAAGTTGACCTGGAACGAGCACATCACTTCGCTGCTTCACAGACTAAGACATCGACTTTACCAGCTGAAACCTTTCTTCAAGAACTCTGAGCTCCCCCTCCATCTCAAGAGGCTCATTTATATGATGCTCATCAGGCCCATGTGGCTTTACGGCTGCTCTATCTGGGGTTCTGCCTCGGATTCTCAAATCAAACGTATACAGACACTCCAGAATCGGGCCTTAAGAATAATCACTAGTGCGCCCTGGTTTGTCCGTAACAAAACTATACACGATGATCTTGAGATCCCTGAGGTGAAAAAATGTCTGCCTATTTGCTACACCAGTCTGCTGCGGAGCATGCAAAATCATCAAAATCCTCTGCTACGTGCCATCCCTCTCCACCTGCCTCCGCCAAGACCAGATCGTCGTCTGAAGAGGAAGCACCATAGCGACCTTAATCAAGAGGACTGACGCTGGTCAGCGGCCTCATTCAAGTGCCAGATGTTTTGTTTTTATTTTATTTTATCACAATTGAATGTACATTGTACAAAAATTATCAATAAATGGAAAAAAAAAAAAATGTTATTAGTCAGAAATTGAGAAGAAAAGATTCATAACGGAAAATTATTTTCCGAGGGAGAGCAGAAACTTAATTGATTAATTTTCACCGGTGAAATGCATTGCCGGTGATTCACCAATACTTTTTGATAACATTTTTTATTTTTATCCAAAAATTGGATTCAATTGTGGAAAATAATGGCCGGTGATTGGCCGCCAATTTACTTCCCCAGCATGAATTAAAAGTTTTCGCTCTCCCTCTGTAACCAATCGACCGATTTAGTTTAAAATCAATACTTGACTTATAGGGCTTGTTGATTTTTTCCGGCATTTCTTCCTGAGGTTTCTACTTCTTTCTTTTTTGACAATATTTCGGGACACTTTTACACGTCCCTTCTCACATCATTCGTTCATAGTGACCAGAAGACGTGTAAGTGTCCCGAAATATTGTCAGAAAAGAAAAAAAGAAGACACCTCTGGAAGAAATGCCGGAAAAAATCAACATTTCAACATACCGGAGAAGTTTAAGAAACGCTTATAGGGACTTCTGAATTCGTATACTAGTTTCTTGTCGATACTTTCATTACATAGTTATTAGGGTTTCTGATGCCATCCCCCTCACTTTCTTCATCCCCCTTCTCTGCCCCCGCATTTTCTTCATCCCCCTTCTCTGCCCCCTCACTTTCTTCATCCCCCTTCTCTGCCCTCTCACTTTCTTCATCCCCCTTCTCTGCCCCCTCACTTTCTTCATCCCCCTTCTCTGCCCCCTCACTTTCTTCATCCCCCTTCTCTGCCCCCTCACTTTCTTCATCCCCCTTCTCTGCCCCCTCACTTTCTTCATCCCCCTTCTCTGCCCCCTCACTTTCTTCATCCCCCTTCTCTGCCCCCTCACTTTCTTTCGGTCGATATGTCTGAAAATCAGTAGGTGTATTCATTCTATCAAGATTTATAGATAGACAGGAATTTCTATTCTTAGAATCAGAGAGTAGGAAAACATCAAATTCCAGTGAAGACAACATCGAATTTCTGACCGATTAAATAACTTCTTCTATACTTCACATAGCTGGGAAGTTATGAAGGTTACAGATATACGAGTATAATATGGTTGTGTATCTAGCGTCTAACGGACACGATATAATTAATTAAAGGCGGCCACGGTGTATGGGAACCACCTGCGTCGGTTTTTCGACTTGTACAGGCAACCGGAGAAGATATGGAAAAAGATATGTTTACCTGAGCCAGAGTTGAGCAGATAAGCTGCGCAGTGAGACAAGGTTTTGCCGGGTTGCAAAAGTGCAGGTTTCTTTACATTTCCACTTCTTTGTTTACATTTGTTTTCTTTGTTTACATTATTTCAACTGAAAATGTCTAAGCAAAAAGTTATGGGGGAGTTTATTGAGACGTATAAGAGGGAACCCAGTTCATGGAAAATAAAAAATAAGATGTACCACCATTTCGTTCATTCTCAAAAAATTTCGATAATCCTTTGGTTCGAATTTCAATTCATTTAGCAGGTTTATATGACTAAATATTGGTCTTTTTAGCAACCAATTTTTGCTCCATTTTGACTGTTCTTTCGATGAGTCTTCTGTTTTGTTTTTATCACAAAAAGGGCTAGCGTTATCACATGGCTCTGCGATGCCATGATTTGAACTGAAACCTGCACAGTTTCACCGTAGAGTGTGTGATCTCACGCTTGTACAGGTATACCTGTGCAGGCAAACTGGAGCATGTGTGGCCGCCTTTACTTGTCATTTTTGAGGACGCCGGTATCTCAGAGGTAGCATGCTTGCCTACTGAGTTCAGCTCAAGATCGTGGGCTCGAAACCCAGCCGAGGGCCTTAAGTTTTTAACTGGGAAGAGGAAAAACCTTGATCACGCCGTACCTCGGATGTTAAGCGATGATCCCGAGCATGTACGATGTCAGGTAGTAGTTAAAGATCTACCTTTGGTGAATAAAACTTTAGGACTCCCATAACAGAGTTGAACTCATTTCCACCAGGGCGACGAAAGAGCGCTCCTCTGGTAGTAGGTGATATGACCTCGAAATTGAAGCCAACAAACAATTAGTTGAATAAATCGCGCTGCGAAAGTTTCCGGTGATTCATTGCCGACATTTAATTCTAAATTTTACGATTCCGTCATTATCGATAATTGATAGTCCGATTATACGACTATCAAACATCGATACTTTCGCAAATAGGTATACATATAAAATATGCACTGTGTTAAACATATTTTCCTTATATGTGCCCTTGAACCAGGGTCAATTACTTTGACCAGACAATTACGATAAATTCAGGAGTCACCGCTTACCTAACAGGCTTCTTTGAAATGCATTCAGAGGGCGTCCCGACCCTGTGCGATGTCAGACACTAAACCTGGGTAAGTAAAACTTAAGACTCCCACTGTAGAGTATCTCCATATGACCTCTAAGCTAAAGCCCGGTCATGAGTCATAATAACTAACCACTAAATGTTGAGTTTTTTTGTAGACTGCCTGATGATGAGGGTGACCTCGAAAGCCGGCTAATATATAATAATAAAATCTGTGAGAGGTCAGACTACATTTATATCTTGTAACCAGTTTGAGAGAATCGCTCTCACTATATAAGCCATCTTCAATGAAATCCGATTTTTACAAACTTCAATTTAGATCGATTATATTTCAGCCATCAATTGCAAACTTTCCTACAAAATGGCAATACATTAGAGAGAAGTAGGATCTAGTCACACACTGAAATGTTCAATAGAAGAACATTGCGACTTTAGATCCATTACATTTCACCTATGAGAACTCTAGGTAGCACATACATCGTTGATTATAGAATGCACATTTTTTTAACTTCCCGAGCCATACGAAGTGTAGGTGAAGTAATGTAAGTGGTCTGAAATTAGATGCTGAACACTGGATTTGTGTTTTCCGATTCAAAAAAATAAGAAAAAAAAATAGTCTGTGTTTGTGAACAGTGTACCTGCCGACAGAATGAATACATCGACACGAAATTTTGTATATGTACCCAAGAACCTATTGATTTTCATCCAAATCGACCAAAGGGAAGGAAGAAAACAAACTGCAGTTGTAATGAATGCTATCGACACAAAATATACTATTGAGGATTTAGAATCTTCTCCGACCTCTCTGGACCTATGGCTTACAAATATATGGTACAGCCAAGACTTCGAACATCAAAAGAATACAGGTATTTCAATTCAAGACACTCCGACTGATCACGCAATGCCCACCATAAGTTAGCAACAAGACTTTACACCGCGACTTGAACGTCACATCCATAGACACAAGCATTAAACATTTATACCAACGTTTTTATACCACAATTTACTTATACACCAATCCGGAAGTTCGCAAAATCTTAAATACTTTACCCCACAATCCCCCAAGAAGATTAAAGAGAGTTTGGCATAGAGATCTCCTGGTATGAAGTGATGTCATGAGGGTTCACCGCTGGGTGTTTTTCCTCTCTCAAGCCTTTCATGTCATATTTATTTTTATTATTTTATTATATTTTTATTATGTTTGTATAGTCGCTGGTTGTGCATTTTTTGCATATCTGTGGCTTAAGCTATTTATCTTAAGCCACAGCTATGCAAAAAATGAGAAAAAAAAAATTTAGAAGCCACGATGTGTCAACTATTGATTTATAGCCCAAATGGTCAATTGTTTTTGGAGGGAGAGCGAAAACTTATAACACATTTATTAATTAGTTCTGGGAAGTAAATTTTCAGTGATTCACCGAGCATTTGTTTTCCTTCTTACTATAAGGTATGTGATTTAGGAAACAAAACAATGGAGTGTGGCATTGTAGTATATTGAAGGCTGCTCCCCCACTCTAGTGGGATGAGTCACTGATAGGCAGCCGGGGGCAAGGACCTTGGAGAGACACCACCAGCCCAGTCAGGCTATTTGAGAGCAACCTAGGTCAATGGCGTGAAATGACCAAAGTCAATACAATATGACCGAAGTACCTCCCACTTCACCATGGACCATGGGTCACTGATTGACAGACGTAGGCGGAGGTAGAGGGCTTGGGAAATAGCCCCCCTCAATTTATTTATTTCATGAACCTCTTAAATTAATCCCTGGGGACTTGATCAACTTTTGCATTTAAAAAGACTTCTCTTCATAATATTGAAACAAAAAAAGGCGTCAATGAACCCACTCAAAAGGCGTCAATGAACCCACTCAAAAGGCGTCAATGAATCACCCAGCGCGAATCTTTCAACTAAGAAATTTTTTTATACAGATATGTATGGTATCGTACATATTACATCAACTTACCTGAAAATTTGTTAACGTATTTATAAGAATATGAAAAGATAAGACTATTGGCTGGCTAGGTCCCACTTTGCGGTCAGGAGCAAAGACCTTCGAGACAGACCACGAGCTGAGAGAGGTATTTCTGAACAACCTCAGTCAATGATGTGATATAACCAAAGTCTCTCCTTCATGACCAATGTCACTCTTTAACCAGTGGGAAGTTTTAACGTTTTTCAAACTGTCACCAACTCGACCAAGGCCCTTGATATATATTTTACCTGGGACGTAGAAAAAAATTTGAGCACGTTGTCCTACGGATGAGACGATAATCGATGGTACCGAGCCTGGGCGATGTCAGACACTAGTTAAAGGCTGAGGTTACTAAACCTGGGTAGGCAAAATTTAGGGCTCCCACAGTTGAAATTTCATGTCGATATATACATTATATCGGCAGTTATTAGAATTTTTCAGTTGAGCCCCCCTCTGACCCCCCTCCCTTACCTTCTGTCGATTTCGAGGAATATTAAAATGTGTCGTCCTTATGGGGTTATGGATATACAATATAATGTGGTTACATTCATTCTATGGTAGTTAAAGTATTGAGAGACAGACATAGTAGACAGGTTTTTTTTATTTTTGATTTATATATAAATAAAACAAACTTATTTTTGAAATATTGTCTATTCCACTAAAGATATATATACATATATAACTACCGGTTTCGGCTTTATACCATCGTCAGGTCTAGTTATGAACTAAGTCAGTTTGCAGAGAGCGACCCTTTAAATACATCTCAGGTCAAAGGGTGCTATTAAAACTTGGGAGTCCCCCGGCTGTACCGTTAGCTAACTCATGAAATATTTCTTAACAAAACCTAGTTCTAAATTTACATAAAACAATGTCACTAGACTAATACGTGGAAAAATAACAAATAAATAAGTACAAATACAAGTAAATAATAAAAAATAGAAATAAAATTAATAATAATGTTAAGATTTAGATAACTTGAAACATATATGTGGAACCAAATATTAATAACAGATAATACAAACATATATGTGGAAACAGAACTGGTTTAGGGTGTTAACAAAGGGGAATAGTTGAAATAAATTTGGTCATTCATACATGATTTTGATTTATATTGACATTATTATTGACATTTGATTTATATGGTAGGGAAAGATGAAATTCCGCTGAAAACCCAACAACGAAATTCTGACCTATTACATAAAAGTCCCCTATACTTGGGGGTAGCGGGGAAGTAAAAAAAAAATGATTGATTGGAATCCAATAACTTTGTTTTTTGATAATATATCCTCTGAATCTGAAAAAGGATTAATAATGATTAACGAGGCAATGACGATGGGAAATATTACATAAAGTGAATCGATAACCAGAAGATACTAAATATTAATATTTAGTATAACAGAGAATAAAAAGATAAGCCGGATTATCCAGGGTTAACGGAGCCTCCATCAAAAGGAAACATAGCACCTACTTGTTATCTCTAGGGAATACAAGCGGGGGGTTGAAAGGATCGATAACAAATTTTATATGTAAATCCAAAACCTCTTAATGAAGTCATATCAATTTTCAGCCAAATCGGCCAGGTTTTTATTTGATCCAGTTTTCAAATATTTGTATTAATATATAATAAAAATGTACAAAAACTAAAATGGAAGTTCCCTTTCCTATGACTTCTCACTAGGGTGGTCGTTAATAATGCAAGGTTCAAATTTTAACACTCTCAGCCAAAAATCTCGATCGACATGATAAAAAAATACGATTGGCATTATTCCGGGCCCATAATAAATGATTTAACCCGTGCCAGCAGAGAAATAAAATTTTCCGTGTATTTTAAATGGCGTTTAGTGATGTTTCAGGTTTTTGTTCTATAACTATGAAACTGACTATCGTAAATCTCTGAAAATTTGTACACACTATTTTTGAAGTTGCTGAACACGAATATTT
This sequence comes from Aradus depressus, assembly GCA_963662175.1. Taxonomy (NCBI): domain Eukaryota; kingdom Metazoa; phylum Arthropoda; class Insecta; order Hemiptera; family Aradidae; genus Aradus; species Aradus depressus. The sequence continues at coordinate 8,334,431 of OY759214.1, forward strand.
CATCAAGAATTATATTGGTCAAGTCAAAACTGTCAAAATTGGCTTCCGAATTTGCGAAAAATATTTTTCGATTTTTTTGAGGAATAAAAAATCTAATTCATATAATTTTTTTTTTCTTTTCAATTTGAATTATATTTTGCAGCTCAAAATGTCGATTATATGCTAAATGATAAAATGCGAGTGAAAATTGAAAATTTGAAATTCAACCGCTTTTCAATTTTCAATGTAACAGTTATTGTCAGCAGATTTGTATACGAATTTCGAAAAGTTAAAATGAAATAAAAAATTTTATACTGTCAAAAGAATGATAAAATTCCTTTTAACTACATATTCAAAAAACCTGAAATATAATATATATAATATAAATATAATTGACATATTATGTCAATTTCTATAAAATTTCGACTAATTTAACTTGTCAAACTTAACTCTTGATGAAATATTCGTGTTCAGCAACTTCAAAAATAGTAGTGTACAAATTTTCAGAGATTTACGATAGACAGTTTCATAGTTATAGAACAAAAACCCGAAACATCACTAAACGCCATTTAAAATACACGGAAAATTTGATTCCTCTGCCGGCACGGGTTAAATCATTTATTATGGGCCCGGAATAATGCCAATCGTATTTTTTTATCATGTCGATCGAGATTTTTGGGTGAGAGCGTTAAAATTTGAGCCTTGCATTATTAACGACCACCATACTTCTCACACATACAATTAGTTAGTTATTATGACTCATGCCCGGGTTTTAACTACAAGGTTATATATCGCCTACTATCAGAGCACTCTGGTGAACATGAGTCTGACTCTACTGTGGGATTTCCATATTTATTCCATTCCAAACCTAGCCAGGTTTATTCTCATAGTAGAGGGATCTTTAACGAGTACCTGACATTTAAAAGGGTCGGGATCATCGCTTAACGACCCATCCGAAGTACGGCGTGATTAAGGTTTTTTTCATTTCCCAGATAAAAAACCGATCAGTAGCGTCTATATCCACAGATAATTATCAATTATAATTTAATTTCAACTGCCGATGTAATAAACGAATCGACACATCGACAGTATGAAGACTCAGAAGCAACTATGTAAGTCAAATATTGATTTTTAGCACAAAAGATCGATTAGTTTTGAAGAGAGAAAACCTAATTGATTAATTCTCGTTCTGGGGAAGTAAATTGTCCCAATATATTGTCCCAAACTGTCCTTATGTCTCCTGGAATGACCCCCATACATCCTAGACCAGAAAAAGTGACATAAAATTGGTCGTTGTGCTGACTTTTCCAGTCGTAAATTAACAGAAAAATAAGACCAGTCATCAGGAAGAACCCGGAATCTATACTGTACATGATGTCTTTCCGTCAACTGCAGTTTACAATACAAACAGTATGTAAGCGAAGAACAAAAGATAATCTATGTGTATAATTGCACTGTTCTGCATTTCCTTATCTAGTGAGTGCAGTGCAGTTTGACCTCGACATTTGTATCTATTATAAAGATAACAACTATGATATTGTGTCCTAACTAACCTTGGAGAACCATGGAGACTTTCTACTCCAGTGGTTAAATGTAAACTACACAAGGATTCATAGAGCTAGATACAAAACAAGAGCTTCTTAGGTAAGTTCACTGCGTGGAATCAGCGCATAAGTTGATTTATATACAAATACTTCTGCCCAAGCCGCAGACATAGTGACCATTTTTAACATAAAAAAAAGTCGTCAGGGAATCACCACACATACACATATACTTTTTAAAATTTTTGGAATCATCCCATTCACATCCCGATAACCTTACCCGAAGGCTGAGGCGGTCCTGGCCGAGAGACCTGTTAGCTATTAATTAAGTAGATAATACTTGAGGAGTGCCGGCACTGGCCACTTTCTCCCCAAATGCATTCACATGAAGTTCTTCCCTTCCCTTTCGGTCTGCCACCGCTGCTGGTCGGAGGCTGGTAGAGCGAGGTGGTTCAGGAGATCACTCGGCCTACCATGGCCTCCATTAAGTTGGAGGAATGAAGATGGCCTCATCGCTGTGGCATGTCGGGGGATCTCGAGCTCAATTTATATTTTATATACATTTTTTTTTTTTAATATTTTTATTTGGATTCTTATTATAATATTAATATTTTTATTTTTTATTTATTTATGTATGTATTTATTATAAATATATATATATATATATATTTTTAACCTATTTTTTCATATTCTTCTTATTTTTATTATTATTGTATTAATTTTTTTTTTTTTAATATTTGTTATTATTATCGTTGTAATTATTTTTTCATTGTATACATAGTTATTATTTTGTACATATTCTTCACGACTTCACCGAGACATTATATTATTACTTTTTTATTTTATTTTTTTCTCTCTTGTATTTACTAATCAATGTACATAAATTGTTCCATTACCTATTGTAAACAAATTTACTTATGGTCTGTACTGATTTTAAATATGCATATTAAAATATTTCAAACTTAAAAAAAAACAAAAAAAAAAAAACTCAGCTTTGATTATTTTACCGATTACCCCTATAAATTGTATATCTGGGGAAGAAACAATTTGACAAATTGATAGACCCCCCCCTCCCATTAAATCAGCAAATTGTTTCCCACAGATAGGTTGTAGAGCGAGTGACGGGAGGAAGGTAACAAAAGGATGTGTTATCGGAGACCATTGAGCCTTCATCTCTACACTGGTGATGTGATAAGTATAGGTGATATTGGAAATATAGCACAATGGATCCAAGGGGGCGGTAAACCGCCCAGTCGTTTGGCTTTGTCAAATTTTGGGCTCTTAACGACATATTAACATATTTAAAAAACAAAAAAGTCGTCTCTGAATCACCGGCAATGTACTTTTCCTCAGAACGAATTAATTAACTTTTCGCCCACCACCACAACTAGTCGACCGTTTGCGCTAATATTCAATAGTTGACTAACATAGGGACTCCTAAATCCTCATACTAAATTTTGTGTCGATGAATGCATCAACAGTTGTTATTAGGGTTTTTGAATTGAGTCCCCTCCCTTGACCCCCCCCCCCCCCCCCCCCTTCCCTCCGACTGATATCGCTGAAATTTGACAGGTTATGTTCTCAATGGGTTTTGAATTCACATATGAAATTTTGTATCGATATATTCATTCTATCGGCAGTTATTAGAGTTTTTGCGTTAAGCCTCCCCCCGAATCCTCCCCTTTCCTTTGGTCGATTTGGCTGAAAATCATTATGTGTCGTCCTCAGAAGATTGTGGATACACATATAACATTTTGTATCGATACATTCATTCTTTCAACAGACATTTTTTCACGAGAAAACGTCTATTCGCTCGTTAAGCACAATGATAGCCGGTCAAACTTTCTTGTGTTACAAAATACCGTCAGACTTCAATCGATAATAACTATCAGACTAATAATGCGATAACAACGGTTGAGGTCACAATGGATAGAGCATGTCTGTACGTGTTTGTTGTGCAGTGTTTGTTTTGCCTGTGACATCGGGCTAGTGTGGGCGCCGGCGGATGATTGTTGCGAATTAGCGTTGTGTAAAATTAGAAATTAGTGTAGCTTGATGACGCGTTTAGATAGGACGTTGATTCGGGTGTCATTGTAAAAAGCTTGAGGAGCACTACTAGGACTCAAAGTGAAACAATAAAAATATTCGCCGAAATATATGTAAAAATCGGTATTAAATTGATAATTGCAAAAAAATTAAAGATGTCGTCTCATATGAATCGTAAATATGCGCGGAATTATAGAAAACACAAATCAGAGGAAAGCTCGCATCAAAAGGAATTTAAAAAACCTAAAAAGTCTAGTGCCGAGCAAATGCAAGAGCTACGGCAGCATCGAAAAGAAAATGAAAAATGATTTTATCCCGACGTTTTCACGGAAAATCTACGGCGTAGACCTTGACTAAGCCTTAATATTTTTTTTTTTTTAATTTTTGTGTAATTTCGATGAAAACTCCGCATATAATTTCTGCCCGATTAAATAACTTCTCTTATACTTCGTAAAGCAGGGGAAGAAAAATACTTGAAAAGAGTCGGATGAGATGTGAATGTTTAGTTGAGAAGACTCGTGCACAACCAGGCCAGTTTGCTACCTGGCAGTCGGCCAGTCCAGTTCTCTTTGTGTCATAACAACGTTCACATCGTTATCAGATTCTTTCAGTTTCAATTCACCTCCTTGGCATCTTTTACATTAAGAAATAATTAAAACAATACTTTACACACAGTTCTCTGTTAAGCAGAATAGAATAGTTTTATTTGTCGGCGTCCAATGTCCTAGATTTTTGACGCAGTACACGTGATTAGATTCGATGAAGTGACTTGTCTTCATTGAGGATAGGACATCTTCTATAGACGAGTTGTCGTCTCCGAGCATCTCATGTAGGTCTCTTGTTCGTAAACCCATGGTCTTTAGTATTTCCACATATCCAGGGCACTCCTCCAGGATAGTAGATAAAAATGAATTCAATTCAATGAATGAAAACTTATTTTTTATAATTTTACTTTTACTTGCTTTTCAATGATCGCAAGTCATAATACAAATAGCCAGACACCAAGAGGATGTGGTGGATAGATGTCTAGAGTGACGTGAGAGAGGTACTTCCCCAACACGAAATAATGAATTAAGCTTTCTCTCTCCCATCAAAACCAATCTATCGTTTGTGCTAAAAATCAATAGTTGATTCACGTATGGGTTTCAGAATCCGCCTACTAAATTTTCTTCGGATCCCCCATATAATCCTCCTTTCCCTTCGGTTGATTCCGCAAACAATTAATAGGTGTCATTCTTATGAAGTTCTCAATTTAAATATAAAATTTCGTGTCAATAGATTCATTTACACAGACTGCAACATTTTTTTTTCATATTTTGAATCAGGAGGTCAGAATACATGAAATTCCAAAGAAAACTGGATATCGAATTTCAGAAAGATTACATAACCTCCCCTATATCTGGAGAAGTAAAAGAAACCAACAAGAAGTTATTTGTTTACTTAAGAATGAGGATTGCCAAATTTTGCGAGATATTGAGCTACAGAACCCCACTTCAAGAAGAACACATATTCGAGAAATTTTTGAAAATGTTCTATGTATAGAGAAATCATGTACTCTGTCAAAAATAAAATTGCAAAAATAAAAAGATCCCATCGGTATAGGTCTGTCTGTGAACACGATAACTTCCGATAGAATGAAACAAAATTTGATATGAATATCCAGAACCCCATAAGAACGACATATCGATTTTCTCGGGGGTAGGGGGCTTAACACAAAAAATGCCGATGTAATGAACCCAAGCCAAATAATGATTTTGAGTATAAAAAATCGATTAGTTTTGGAAAGAGATAACCTAATTGATTAATTCGTTCTGGGGAAGTAAAGTGTCTGCGATTCACCGACGCCTTTTTGTTTTGTCCCAATACGTTGCCCCAAACTGTCTTTATGCCTCCTGGAATGACCCCCATACATTCTTGACCAGAAAAAGTAGAAACTGACGTAAAATTGGTCGTAAGTTGAGTTGACTTTTCCAGTCGTAAATTAGCAGAAAAATATGACCAGTATTGTGAAAGAACCCGGGATCTATACTGGACATAGACTTTACAGGAGCAGAAAAGAGGTTTCAGTTCCAGCACCCAAATAAATATCCCTACACAGAAATGAATTATTTTACATCCTCGAGAGGGCGCCAGTAGCTCAGTGGTGTGCGTGCTTGTCTTCTGAGCTCATCAAGACCGTGGGTTCGAAACCCGACCGAAGCCCTTAGTTTATTTTATCTGGGAGGTAAAATAAACTTAAGCACGCCATCCTTCGGATGGGACTTTAAGCGATGGTCCCGAGCCTGTACGATGTCAGGTACTCGTTAAAGACCCCTGCCCTAGGAGAATAAAAATTTAGAGTAGACAAAATTTAGGACTCCCACAGTAGAGTCGGGCTCATGTCCATCAGAGTGACGAAAAAGCGCTCTGGTAGTAGGCGATATGAGCTCGTAGTTAAAGCCCGGGCATGAGTCATAAAACCTAACCTAACCTTTTACTTCCCGGGCTATACGAAGTATAGAGGAAGTTTTGTATTCGGTAAGAAATTTGATGCTGACTTTCCAACAGAATTTCATGATATCCGACCTCCTAATTCCAAAAAAATATGAAAAACAAATTTTTTACTGTCTACTGAACACGATAACTCCCGATGGTTTGAATATATCGACATGACTACATCCAGATCCCAAAAGGACGTCCCCTATTGATTTTCGGCCAAATAGACCAAAGGAAAGGGAGGCTTATTACAAAAACTTGCAATGAATGTATTGATACGAGAGCCTGTAGCTCAGTGGTATGCGTGCTTGCTTACTGAGCTCAAGATCCCGGGTTCGAAACCCGACCGAGGCCTTTAGCTTATTTTATCTGGTAAGAGAAAAACTGAAGCACGCCGTTCTTCGGATGGGACGTAACGATATAGTTCCGAGCTTGTACGATGTCAGGTACTCAATAATTTTAGGTTTAGGCGCAATTTAGAACTCCCACAGTAGAGACTCGCTCATGTCCATCAGAGTGACGAAAGAGCGCTCTGGTAGTAAGCGAAAGAACCTTGTAGTTAAAGCCCGAGCATGATTCCTAATAACTAACGATACGAAATATCAAATGTAATTTCAAAGCGTATAAGAACGACATTAAAAATTTTCAGCGGCATCAGTCCAAGGGAGGGAGGGATAAGAGTTGGGCTCAACTCAAAAATCCCAATAACTGCTGATGTAATGAATGTATCGACACAAAATTTAGTGTGACGATTTAAAAACTACTTCTTCGTCTTCTTCTTCCTGCGGCGCTACGGTCCTGAAAGAACCCGGGCCTCCGTCACAATCCTCCTCCATTCGTCTCGATCTAAAACCTTCTCCCTCCATCCTCTGATGCCCAACACTTGGAGGTCCGCCTCGACGTCGTCCAACCAAGGGAGTCTCGGTCTTCCTCTTCTTCTGGCACCGCCTGGCCTACCGTAGAGGGCTTGTTTAGGGAGTCTTCCTCCTTCCATTCTCTCTACGTGGCCCAACCAACGTAATCTCGCCTGCTTGATCACGGATACCAGGTCGGGTTCCCCGTAGAAGTCTCTCAACTCTCTGTTCTTCCGGATACGCCATCTGCCGTTCTCGGAAACAGGTCCATAAATCTTTCTGAGTACTTTGCGTTCCCACAGTAGAAGAGTCTCTTCATTTTCTTTTGTCAACGCCCAAGTTTCACCAGTGTAAGTTACAATTGGACGGACAATGGTTTTATAGACTATTAGCTTGGCCCTACACGTTAATGTGCGGAATTTGAGTATTCTTTGGACCGCAAATAGACATCTGTTCCCTGCAGCAATGCGTGCTCTTATTTCGTGGCTAACGTCATTATCTTCTGTGATCAGAGCCCCGAGATATTTGAATTCCTTGACTATTGGAAATTGGTGTTCATTGATAGAAATCACCTCAGGAGCGTCTTGCAGAGGGTTCCGTGAGGTCTTCATGTACACGGTCTTATCTACATTCAAATGAAGACCCCGTTTCTCTGCTTCTCCTCCGAATTCCTGTAGAGCCCCGGTCAATGCTGCTATTGTGCGTGCTGTGACCACCATGTCATCAGGCGACGCAGCATATGGGATATGCGTCAGGCGGTTATAAATAGTTCCTCCCGGATTTGTCCGGATGGCCCTAACAGCTCTTTCTTGAGTCAGGTTGAACAGAACAGGTGAGATTGGGTCTCCCTGTCTCAGTCCATTGCTCACTTCAAACTGCTCATACGTCTTATTTTGCAGCTTTACCCGACACTTCGAGCCCCCCAGAGTCATTCTTACAAGTCTAACCAACTTCCCTGGAATTCCCAGCCTTATCAGGTCATTTAGCAGCTCCACTCTCTTTACCCGGTCATAGGCCTGTTTAAAATCAATGAATGAATAAGTGGTGAAGACGGACGTTATATTCATTGCTTTTCTCGAGCATCTGCCTTAAGGAAAACACGCTGACCACTGTTGATCTGCCAGCCCTAAAGCCACACTGGTACTCCCCAAGGAGTCTTTCTGCATGTCGCTTCATTCTGTCATTTATTGCTGCCGAAAGAACTTTATACGCTGTACATAACAAGGCAATGCCTCTGTGGTTATCACAGTTGAGGACGTCACCCTTCTTGTGGATGGGGCAAACTGCAGCCACTGACCACTCTTCCGGCATTCTTTCTTCCATCCAAACGTCATATATCAGCCGGTATAGTTCATCTAGGATAGCATCACCGCCATGTTTCCACAGTTCAGAAGGGATACCATCCACGCCAGGGGCCTTGTTGTTTTTAAGTTTATAGATTATTTAATTTTATTAAAACCTACTATGTAAGTCAAAAATAGAGTTTTAGCCCAAACGGTCGATGCCTTTGAATCACCGAAGACGTTTTTTGAGTTAGGAATGTTATTGATTCCATGCAATTATTTCTTACCTAAAGTATAATTGAAAAATGCAAAATCTCGTTTATCCGGATGCGGACAATATATAAAATGTTGATATGGATATTTTGGAGATCTTGGTTCAGTTTGTTTTTGCTTTTAAGTGTGTTTGCGTCACTGACGTACATACATTAGGCGTATGAATAAAAAAAAGCCTTCGGTGCATCACCAGTACATGACCAAGACCTATCGACCATTGATGGGGCTGAAACATTCATTACGTCGACAGTTATCAGGGTTTTTGAGTTGAGCCCCATTATCTTATCTCCCTCCCTTCTCTTTAGACCCATTTCGAGGTAAATTCATAGGGGTCGTCCTTATGAAGTTTTGAATTCAAATATAAAATTTCGTGTCGATACAATCATTACATCCCCCCCCCCCCCCCCCCCCCCCCCCCCAATCCCGTCCTTCTCTTCGACTGATGTGGCTAAAAATCAATAGGTGTCGTCCTTAGGGAATTCAGGGCACAATTATAAAATGTCATGCCGGTACATTCTTCTAAAGTGAGTTTTACACAGATTTTTTTTTTTTCATTTATTGGAATCATTGGGTCTGAAAACCGACCGACCGTTCCGATGAAAACTTCCAATTCAATTAAAATTTCTCTTACACTTGGTGTTTCTGGGGAAGTAAGACTCGGCGATGGATCTTCCGGACTTCTTCTGACCTGACCGATGTAGATGAAACAATAGTTTCTGAAGAACAAATGAGTTTTAGAAAGTCACAGAGATCCTACAAATAAGTTAAACTGGTGATATGAGGACGAAGTCTGTTAGTACATTTACATGTATTCAGGTAAACTTCACAGGTGTTAGATGATGAATACAAATGGGCTCTTTAGTTAGATATTATGGCTCATGCCCGGGCTTTAACTACAAGCTCATATCGCCTAATACCAGAGCGCTCTTTCGTCACTAAACATGAGCCCGCTTACCTCCCAGATAAAATAAACTAAGGACCTCAGCCGGGTTTCAAACCCGCGATCTTCAGTCAATAAGCAAGCATGCACACTATTGAGGTACCGACGCCCTCCTATGGGCACACAGTACGTCTTCCAATTATCAAAAGTGTGGCCTTGAACCAAAAGGGTTACATTTTTAATTAAAAAAAACATAATAATAACAATAATAATAATTATTGATAATAGATATATTGAACTTTTGATCAATTGGGAAACTTTGGAACATAATAACCCTTGATCCAGTAATCAGGTTATAGGTCAGTCAATGTGACCGATATTCTAGAAATGTCGTAGTGAATGTAAATAAGAAATGTTTAATGTTATGTATGTGTGTGTTTAAACAAATTAGACGGAAAATTCCCGACACAAAAGATAGAGAGATATGAAACAATGAGAGTTAAGAATAGGAGTACAGGCGATAAGAGGGAAGAGATAACCCAACAGCTGAACCAAGGGGCTGGGGGGCAGTTCGTAGGAAGTAGGAAGGGGTGTGAAGAAGCTGGACAGTTGAAGGGCAGAGAGTAAAAAGGGTGTGGGGGGCAGTTCGTAGGAAGTAGTGTGAAGAAGCTGGACAGTTGAAGGGCAGAGAGTACAAGGGTGTGGGGAGCAGTTCGTAGGAAGTAGGAAGGAGTGTGAAGAAGCTGGACAGTTGAAGGACAGAGAGTAAAAGGGTGTGGGGAGCAGTTCGTAGGAAGCAAGAAGGGGTGTAGAGGAGCTGGACAGTTAAAGGGCCTAGAGTAAAAGGGTGTGGGGAGCAGTTCGTAGGAAGCAAGAAGGGGAGTAGAGGAGCTGGACAGTTGAAGGGCCTAGAGTAAAAAGGGTGTGGGGAGCAGTTCGTAGGAAGTAGGAAGGGGTGTGAAGAAGCTGGACAGTTGAAGGGCATAGTGTATAAGGGTGTGTGGGGCAGTTCGTAGGAAGTAGGAAGGGGTGTGAAGAAGCTGGACAGTTGAAGGGCAGAGAGTACAAGGGTGTGAAGAGCAGTCTATAGGAAGTAGGAAGGAGTGTGAAGAAGCTGGACAGTTGAAGGGCCTAGAGTAAAAGGGTGTGGGGAGCAGTTCGTAGGAAGTAGGAAGGAGTGTGAAGAAGCTGGACAGTTGAAGGACAGAGAGTAAAAGGGTGTGGAGAGCAGTTCGTAGGAAGTAGGAAGGAGTGTGAAGAAGCTGGACAGTTGAAGGGCCTAGAGTAAAAGGGTGTGGGGAGCAGTTCGTAGGAAGCAAGAAGGGGTGTAGAGGAGCTGGACAGTTAAAGGGCCTAGAGTAAAAGGGTGTGGGGAGCAGTTCGTAGGAAGCAAGAAGGGGAGTAGAGGAGCTGGACAGTTGAAGGGCCTAGAGTAAAAAGGGTGTGGGGAGCAGTTCGTAGGAAGTAGGAAGGGGTGTGAAGAAGCTGGACAGTTGAAGGGTATAGTGTATAAGGGTGTAAGGTGCAGTTCGTAGGAAGCAAGAAGGGGAGTTAAGGACCAAAACAGTTGGAGAGCCTAGTCTACAAGGGTGTGGGGAGCTGATCTTTGGAAGCTGAAAGACCTGGGCAGCCGAAGGACCTAGGATACGAAGAGCAGTACCACGGACCACTGCCAAGCCATCACCTCCTAAGTTCCTTCCTTGTCTATACTACAATAGAGCTACGAGTAATATCTTCACTTCTCTTATTTAATCAATAGACTGATCGTTCTATAGCTACTCTGAAAATTCTTAAGAATTTTAGGTCATGTTTGTCATTGTTAAGATAATCCTTCTACCAGAAATATTGGCTAGGTTGGGGTTTCTTGGGATCGATGGGATGGAAGAAATACTGGCGACTTTTCACGGGTAATTTACGATAAAGAGACTACCATTAGACGAGATTCTGAAATATGTTGGGGCAGGGAAGATAGGGGACAAGCAGGGGTAGCCCATTGCAGGGAGTCAGCAACACAAAAAAAAACCTATTGGCTTTCCCTATAAATCAAACACCTCGGAAATTCCGTTGAAAAATCAACATCGAATATTTCACTGACTGATTACGTAACTAACCCTATACTTCGCACAGGTGAGGAAGTATAAAGCCGACAAAATAAATGAAATGATCCACTTCCTTCCGTCCAGAAATATGAAGGGTATGATTTTAGTGACATTTCTCTAGAATTTATCAACACTTCGATTTGTCAGCAGTAAACTTCTTAATGGTAACCTTATCAGGACTCCCCCGTTATCGATCAAGGAAAATCATTTTGAAAAGGAAATAGTGATCTCACTGACGGGTGCTCTTCTACAACAGATAAGGAGGACAAGAGTTCTTATCCAACTTTTTTGTCGAAACGAACAAAATTAAATTTTTTTTTTTTTGAGTTCATGGGGTCCGGAAAAGATGACATTCTGATAAAAAATCAACATCTAATTTTTGACAGATTACATAATTTCCCCTATATGTATTACGTATAGCTGAAAGATGTAAAAATAAAATTTTTATACTTTTTTTTTCATTTTTGCAATTAGGGGTTCGGAAAACTTGAAGTCCTGGGAAAAGAAAACTGTAAGAAACGAGCGGGTAGAGTTAGTTAGTTATTATGATGACTCATGTCCAGGAAATAACTACAAGGTCATATCGCCCACTAACAGAGCGCTCTTTCGTCACTCTGGTGGACATGAGCCCGACTCTACTCTGGAAGTTCTAAATTTTGCATACTCTCAAGTTTTACTCTAAATTAATTATATAGGGTAGAGGTCCTTAACGAGTACCTGACATCGTACAATCCGAAGGATGGCGTGCTTAAGTTTATTTTACCTCCCTATAAAATAAACAAAGGGCCTCGGTCGAGTTTTGAACCCGCGATCTTGAGCTCCAGCGCCCTCAAAATTAGTAGAGGTTAGGTTAGGTTTTATGACTCATGCCCGGGCTTTAACTACGAGGTCATATCGCCTACTACCAGAGCGCTATTTCGTCACTCTGGTGGACATGAGCCCGACTCTACTGTGGGAGTCCTAAATTTTGCCTACCCTAAATTTTTATTCATCTAGGGTAGGGGTCTTTAACGAGTACCTGACATCGTACAGGCTCCGGACCATCGCTTAACGTCCCATCCGAAGGACGGCGTGCTTAAGTTTATTTTACCTCCCAGATAAAATAAACTAAGGGCCTCTGTCGGGCTACGAACCCACGACCTTGAGCTCAGAAGTCAAGCACGCATACCACTGAGCTACCTGCGCCCTCTTTATATGTAGAGGTTAGGTTAGGTTTTATGGCTCATGCCCGGGCTTTAACTACGAGGTCATATCGCCTACTACCAGAGCGCTCTTTCGTCACTCTGGTGGACATGAGCCCGACTCTACTGTGGGAGTCCTAAATTTTGCCTACCCTAAATTTTTTATTCATCTAGGGTAGGGGTCTTTAACGAGTACCTGACATCGTACAGGCTCGGGACCATCGCTTAACGTCCCATCCGAAGGACGGCGTGCTTAAGTTTATTTTACCTCCCAGATAAAATAAACTAAGGGCCTCTGTCGGGCTACGAACCCACGACCTTGAGCTCAGAAGTCAAGCACGCATACCACTGAGCTACCGGCGCCCTCTTTATATGTAGATTTACACTGTATACATATCGATAGCTATAGTTCGATAACATCGATATACCAGCTAGCCTTTACTATAACCTCTATGCAATGTGCTATTCTTTTGTGTATATCGTCCATGCAAAATAACGTTTTTTTATAAATGTTTTAAATTATTTCGAAATTATTTAAAAATAAATAAATAATTTAATGAAGAATTGGCTGATTCCTGGTATGAACAGTATTATCATTTGTTATTAAACTTCATCATTATTTATTCATTATATTATATGTATTATATATTTTTTTTTCGCCTTATAATATATTATATATTATAGTTATAGTTTGATAATGTATTATACATTTATTTTTGGATCTCCTTTTACAACCCGAAAATGTTATCAATATAGTAATAATAATAATGTTTGTAAGGGAATTGGGTTCATAAAATTATTTGAATGCATAATTTCACAATTTTTTTTTAATGATAAATTTCAAGCAGTTGTCTACACACAAAGTTACATCACATTTCGCGTCCAAGTATGGCTATTCCGTTTTTTTTTTTTTTTTTTTCAATCAAACGACGTTGGGCGATGCATATTAGCCATGTCACTCTATGTTATCTAATTATTTACGACATCCATGGCCCCGGGAGGGAGTTCTATCTACGAAATAAAACTCACTCCCGGGCGGGATTCGAATCCGCAAACCATGTTGAGACCATGCGACCTAAGCCCTACGCTCTAGCCCGCACGGGCACCATGGTCCCTAATAAATTTTAATTATTACATTTTCTAAATTTATTTAAGAATAAATAATGATGTATTTCATTACATTAAATTTCATCATTATTTATTCATTATATTATGTATAACTCCTCAGTACAATAGCTACCATTAAATAATATTTGACTGTTTATAATACAAAATAAATAATTGTTATCTTTTAATGGTAGCAATATGATAGTTTCTTTATATTGTTTAATCAAATTTTTGTTTTAACAGCTTCTAAAGAATCTGCATAAATGTTAACGTTCGTTAAGGATCTTCCAAGATAGTTTAAAACATTTAATTTAGATAAGTTGTCCAAAAAATGAAGTTTATGTTTAAGTTATGGGACTAAAGGAGGCAAATACAGTTTTGTTTGGGAGGAAGGGGACCGGAGTAGGTAGCCTTTATTTATTTTTGGACAATATTACAATCTAGGAAGGGTAGCTTCCTTGCTTCAAGGTCGTGAATTGCCTGGTTTCGAGGCATTAATTTTGTAAAAAAACAAAAAACTTGAGTACGCCCTCCTTCGGATGGGACGTTAAGCGATGGCCAGAGCCTGTAGTAGGCAATATTTTCTACAATAGAGTAGAGCACCAGTGCAACGAAAGAAACCCCGCCGACACGACATAGTTAAAGCCTGGGCATAGTTAAAGCCACAAAAACAACTTTAAAAATTTAGACAAACTGAATTACAAGCATAGAAATTTTATTTTAAAAAAAATAATGGAAAAACGAAGATTTGTTTGGTTGTTACACTTCCTACATACAGACAGGGTACGTGTATAGTTCACGAGGGTTTCGAATGGGAAGCCAGCCATATTGCAGCGACAGACATCACATTTCAGTCAGCTGAACATAGATTAACATTTATACAATATCATGGATAACCTTTAGGCATCATTAGGCATTAGCAGATAACGTTAAATTGACGACATAACCATTAAAAAAAAATTAATTAAATACAATTTCTTATGAATATTCTCAACTTGTTTTAGAAGCTTGTCTAGGGCTGTCTGCCCGTTAAAGCGAAAACAGCTTAAAGCTTCTTGGAAAATTAATTCCACTGATACTATATAAGTTATTTAGACAACATCTGGTGGTGGTTCTCAGAACTTCTCTCTCCCAATATTGCTTCTTTTGAGCAACTAGATTTTCAACAGTATGTTGCTATGCAACCCTATTGAAAACATCACTTTGTTTCACCATAGCTGAGGGCGCCGGTAGCTCAGTGGTATGCGTGCTTGACTTCTGAGCTCAAGGTCGTGGGTTCGTAGACCGACCGAGGCCCTTAGTTTATTTTATCTGGGAGGTAAGCACGCCGTCCTTTGGATGGGACGTTAAGCGATGGTCCCGAGCCTGTACGATGTCAGGTACTCGTTAAAGACCCCTACCCTAGATGAATAAAAATTTAGGGTAGGCAAAATTTAGGACTCCCACAGTAGAGTCGGGCTCATGTCCACCAGAGTGACGAAAGAGCGCTCTGGTAGTAGGCGATATGACCTCGTAGTTAAAGACCGGGCATGAGTCATAATAATTAACTAACTTTCACCATGAACGTCGATCTAGAGTATTATTATAATAATATGAGTTATAATTAAAATTTTACGCCGGAATGGATGTCTACCGTCTCTTTATGACCTATTCTTACTATTGTAGAGACTGGAATTTTCAAATTTGGCCAAAGTTGATGCTTACAAAGTTTGGTGTGTCCGTAGGGACACACTAAGCACTTACGACATCATTTGCCTCACTAATTATTTCCGCTTATTTTTTTTCGATTATAAATAAATAATAATAATAATATATAAATAATGGTGCACAATTTTTATAACGTGTTATTTCTTGAATCTAGGCGTTTACAGGCGATCTTAGGACCTGACTTCTCCGTACAAGAAGCATTGGACATTTTATTATTCGAGGAACAAAATGAAAACAGCGAAGTGGATGCTTTATATATAGCTCCTCCTGAACCAGGTATTTTGTCAGAGGAGGGTTCAGCTGATGAAGAGGCTGGTGGAATTCCTGATACTCTAAGCAGCCGGCAACTTCGAGCCGATGCTGAAACCACATTACATCAAACTTCAGATGCAGACCAATAAATCTGCCGCTGACTTTTACGAACTATTCTTTGACGATGAAGTAATCGACTTGCTCATATCGACTGCTCGCACTGACAAGGCTTAACCGAATGAATCATTTGAATCAAAAAGTCAAAAATAATAAAACAAAAAAAACGGACATGTGTAGGAAAAATTTGCAAGGACATGAAAAAGACTTGAGCTGTCACAATACAGTGCGGTGTAATGTTGGATTATGTGTTTCCTATCTCGAAGTTTACCACACTGTTTTGTAATGAATTTTTTGTACGATTATTATGAATACTCATGTTTATATAACATCTTTATTTAAAAATTAAACAAATTTTACCAACATACTGAAAGTTTTTTACTTTAAAAGACTTGCGAAAGTGAAGAGAAGAATGTCACAAGTGCTTACTTAGTGTGTTCAAATGGACACGCACCATAAAAGCCATAAAAATGTAGCCATTTTTTTTAGTTATTTTTCTATGGTTATAGAGTTGCATACGAATAAAAATCACATGGAAAGTTTCAAATTTTAAACAAAAAATTAATCTAGGCACTACTGGGTTAACTGCCTTTCCCCAAAAAAGTAATGTCTATTGGTTCCTCAACTATACGAAGAATAGTAGAAATTATGTAATCGGTCAAAAATTCGATGTCGAGTTTCACCGGAATTTCATGTTTTCCGCCCTCCTGATACCAAAAAGAAAAAAAGTATTTTATATGTAGATAAAAGTTGCCCATAAGGACGTCACTGATTTGTTTCCAGTCAAATAAATTCAATAACCTTAGTAACGTCGATGTAATGAGTGTATCAATACAAGATTATTGTGAGGATTCACAACCCTCCATGTCAGTTAATCGATCTTTAGCCCTGACGGTCGATTGGTTTTAGAGAGAGTGACAAATCAATTGAATAATTCGCTCTGGGGATGTACATTGCCGGTGAGTCAACGACTACTTTTTTTGTTGGTTATTCAAAAGGATTCTATTTTGAATCAGGTAAAACACATTTATGTTACTTGAAATATTATTTCAATAGAAATATTAAATATAAAGAAAGTAAAATATTCCATTCAGGTAAAAATAATTAAATGCACTTCTCCTTTGTATCACAAGACTTATTCTGACTTAAGTCCTTTTGCCCAAACACTATATCTACTATCGACGCGCTCTTTCGTCACTCTGGTGGACATGAGCCCGACTCAACTATGTAAGTCCTAAATTATGCCTACCTTAAATTTTTATTCACCTCAGAAAGGAGTCTTTAACCAGTATCTGACATTGTACAGGCGCGGGACCATTGCTTAACGTCCAAAGGACAGCGTAATCAAAGTTTTCTCACCTCCAAGATAAAAACCAAAGAGCCTCGGCCGGGTTTCGGACCCGCGGTCTTGATCTGCAAGCAACCATGATACCTCTGAGCCACCGGCGCACAGTGTGAAATTTATGAGTTTTGATTTTCAAAATTCGAGCCCTCGCTCAATTTTTGATCAATTTGGATGAAACTACAAGGTGCAAAATATTTGTGAAAGCTGGCTTTTTATCAGGTAACTGCGGGTTTCACAATCAAGGTATTATATGCCAATTGACAGCTGCCAAAACCCCGCGAAATTTTTTTTTTTTTAATTTAATTTTTTTGTCTAAGTTTTTGTTGATTTTTACAACTTAAATGAATGTTTTTTGGGTCGCTGATTACGAATTCAATATTTATTTTAGCCAAAAGTGGTCCTAATGTTGTCATTTTGGCCTAAAGTGGTCCAAATTCAATATATTGGCTATTTTTGCCACTGGCATATAATACCTTGATTGTGAAACCCGCAATTATCTGATAAAAAGCCAGCTTTCACAAATATTTTGCATCTAGTTTCATCCAAATTGATCAAAAATTGAGCGGGGGCTCGAATTTTGAAAATCAAAACTCATAAATTTCACACTGTGCGGCGCCCATGAACAGAACCTGGTAACTAGGGATATTGGAATAAATACGGGATATACAGCTAATGTAATGTGCTACAGAGAATCCTTTAAGAACAACACCCATTGAATTTCAGCCAAATCTTTCAGAAGGAATGAAGTGAATAGGGGAGGAGGGGGGATGATAACACAAAAACTCCTAATAACTGCCGATGTATCGAATGTATCGATAGGAAATTTTAAATGTAAATTATTATCTCACCTGTCACCTATTACGTTTCTGGGAAACTGCCCGAAAGCGAATTCAGTAAGAGGATTCAGAAGCCCCTATGTAAGTCAACTACAGATTTCAGCCCAAACAGTCAATTGGTTTTGGAGAGAGAGCGAAAACTTAATATATTAATTCATTCTGGGGAAATATATTGCCGATGATAAGGTCCAAGAAGAAAATTTCTCTTAATTCATCAGTACACACTTCATATCACTTAATATATATATCATTAACAAAATTATTTCCAGTGATTCTTACATGGTTATAAAGATGACAAGATCGTACATTCTCTTCTTTAAAGCTTAAAAAAAACCAAGTACCTTAGTGTACATACCCATCAAAAGTTTGCGAAGGTAAGTCACACTAAAAAAGCGCATATTTCACAAAATAATATTAACACAAAGTAACACAAATGATGTAGAGAACGGTATAAAACTAACAGATATTTGATAGGAATCTGTTATTTATAGTTGTAGAAGATAAAAACGTCATTAGGCAACGGGAGTGTGACCAGGCGCATCGTAATAGTGATAACAAACCTATCGGCTGATAAGTGACAAATCAGTCTATGTATCAGGCAGCCTGTTCAATACATAATATTATATAGAAAATATATTCAATATATGAAAATTAGCCTTAAACTTCTGAATCCTTCGCCAGTTAATAGGGTATTTGGGTTCGGACAATTTTGCAGAAAATTAATAGGTGTGTTCCTCTTGGTTTTTGTATTTACATATAAAACTTTTTGCTGATACGATCGGCAGATATTAGAGTTTTTAAGTTGAGCCCTCCTCTGATCTACACCGATTTGGTTGACCCCTTCCCTTCGACCGATTTGGCTCTAAATCAATAGATGTCGTCCTTCTGGGGTTTCAGGAAGTTTCGTGTCGATACATCCACAGTTGTTATCGTTTTTTGGTTAAGCCCTCCCCTAACTCCCCTCATCCCTTCCCAACCAATTTCGCTGGCATCAGTAGTTGACTTACATAGAGGGCTTCTGAATGCTCAAACTGAATTTTGAGTTTGAATGCTCAAACTGAATTTTGAGTTGAGTCCTTCCATGATCCCCTCATGCCATCGGCCAATTTCGCTGAGAAGTAATACATATCGTTCTTATTGGGTTTTAATTTACCAATAAATAGAGGGTTTTGTACTTATATCTAAAATGTTGTGCCGATAGAATCATGACAACTTCCTGGATATACTTATACAATTTTGTATCGATAGATTCATTTAATCAGGAGTTATCGCGTTCCAAGACACAGATAGCAAGATTTTTTTTTTTTCATTTTTGGAATGAGAGGGTCGGAAACTATGAAATTCCAGCGAAAATTCAATTTCTCAAATTTCTGACCGATTACGTAACTTCCTCTATACTTCGTATTCTATTCTTCGGAAAAAAAAAAACGTAATGTATGTCAATATGATAGGAGAGGGGTTACGTAAAAGATTATGTACATAGTAACGTTTTCTGGGGGTCAGAAGACTTAGTTTTATTTACAACTGACAACAGTGGATAGGAGATTTCTCATTGTGAAAAAACATGATACGGAAAAATATATGTAAACTGTGACGTAAGGGTTAACTATGAGGTCATATCGCCTACTACCAGAGCGCTCTTTCGTCACTCTGGTGGACAAGAGCCCGGACTCTACTGTGAGAGTCCTAAATTTCCGCCTACCTTGATTTATTCATCATAGGGTATGTGTCTTTAACGAGTACCTGACATTGCGTGCTGGCCTACTGGGCTCAGGATTTTGGGTTAGAAACCTTGAGCACGCCGTCCTTCGGATGGGACGTTAAACGATGGTCACGAACCTGTGCGATGTCAGGTACTCGTTAAAGACCCATTACCAGGTAACTAAATCTGGGTAGACACAATTAAGGACTTCCACAGTAGAGCAAACAGGGAAGGGATGATTGGATGCTTAGGTCCCTAGGCGTACATTATCATTTCTAATGAGCAAGCCCCTCCCCTTCCCTACACACCTTGCTACCTCTCGCCTCTTTCTCTATTCGAACATTATCTAGGTTGATGTTGATTAGCGACTGTAGATTCTAATTGTAGGAATATTGAGAGTCAGTCAAAGATGGAAGAGAACAGGCAACACTATTCAAACAAAGATGGAAGAGAACAGGCAACACTATTCAAACGCCAACGTTTCGATATATTTTGTATTATCAGGCCCTACAAACATGGGGGGGAATCAAGATTAGAATCACAATTAAACAAAATTAGTGTGTTGATAAAATAAATTAGTGTGTTGATAAAATAAAAGTGTGTTAAAATAGACATTGTAACAAGTTAAAAATTGAACCTGACTTACTATGAATACATTAATAAACATTAAAATTAAATATAGATACATTGTTAACCATAAACATGAACGTACACTAATACAAATTAAAATTAACTATGAATACATTACTAAACATAAACTTTAATAATCATGGAAATAGACAAATAGGTGGAACATAATAAAGAGTAAAAAATTAAACTGACTTACTATGAATAAGCAGGGTTGGGGAGAAGGCATGTACACTGGATGGAGTCTTACATCGCAATGAAATGGTACAATAATACAGGGGTGCTGAAGGAAACAGGTACAGGGAGCTAGGAAAACCCCGTCATAACTGTCACATTCCAGCCAGAAATGTTGAAAATAATATAAAAATAATGATTGAAATTGGAGAAATAAGTGTACTACTAAGTAACCTTTCAATTAACAATTACTAAGGTTGTTGGTGTCTGTATACTCTAATAAACATAATATGTTTATTATCTATATATTATATATGATTATTATCTATATATTATATAGATAATAATCATAGATAATATCGATATTGGAGACAGAACTATAGTTCAGAACTATCGACAGAACACTCGATACAATCTCACTGCACAGACACTAATACTAACCTAAGTAATTGTTATGCCAATTTACTTAGCAAGAGCTGACACTTGGCCTTGAATAGAGCCTGTTCTCTATCATCTTTGACTGACCCTCAATATTCCTACAATTATCTAGGTTGCTAAGTCCTAAATTTTGCCTACTCAGGTTTAGTTAAAGGACGAGTACCTGACATCGTACAGACTAGGGACCAACCGAAGGACGGAGTGCTCAAGATTTTTACATCCTATATAAAAAAACCTATGGTAAGCAAACACGCTCCCTCCCTGAATACTCGATACAGAGCCTTCCATTTCAGTTTTATTTACAGAGACTCAAAATTTTGAATTCGGATGAGTGATAGTTTTGACGTGAAATGACCCATAAAGAAAATAATAATGAGGTTTGCTCTATTGACACAATCTGATCCGGAGTAAATGTAACGTGAAGGACTGCATCTAGATTGATAAATTTCAATTTTGGGTCGACTTTTCCATTAAGAAAATATAGATTGAAGGTCTTCAATCAAGGTCAAAGTTCACCAATAACATGGCAAAAGGATTTTTTCAACTTGAGAAGGTGTTAGGTGAAGAAAGTGAAAGGAACCTGTTAGTTCAGCCCTTGTACTTTACCCTCCACTCTAATACAAAATGCAATCGGTCAAAAATTCGATGTTACGTTTTCACCAAATTATCATGCTTTTCGCTGAATCTAAAATTAAATTTAAAAAAGTTGTCGTTGAATCATTGCCAATGTACTTCCCCATATTCTTCATTGGACTCACAAATTTTAGAACCTATCCCATAAGGACGACATCTGTTGATTTTGAGCTAAATAAGTCAAAGAGGGAGAAGATTGGAGGGTTCATTTCAAAAACCCTAACATCTGTCGATATGGAGGATGATCCAGGCAATACTTATTTGCTTTACTTCCCCAGCTATTCGATATATAGGGGTTGTTATGTAATCGGTCAAAAATTCCATGAATTTCATGTCTTTCCATCTGTAGATTTCAAATTAGTAAAATATCTCTGTGTCTGCGAACACTATAACTCCTGATAGAATGATTGTATCGACACTAACTTAGATATGTGCATCCAGAACCCTCCAACGACGACACCTATCGATTTTCAGTCAAATCGGACAAAGGGAAAGAGTTGATTGGAGGGAGGCTTAAGATAAAAACTCGAATAACTGCCGATAGAATGAATGTAACGACACGAAATTATATGTGTGACCAGAACCCGATAAGGACAATACCTATCGATTGTCAGCCAAATCGGCGAAAGGGAACTGGGATTAGTGGAGAGACTTATATCAAAAACATCAATAAATGCCATTGTAATGAATGTAACGTAAAATTTCAAATGTGAGTTCAAAACTCGATAAAGACGACACTTATTAATTTTCAGCGGAACCGACAGAGGGGGATCAGAGGAGGCTCAACTCAAAAACGAATAACTTCCGATATAATGAATGTATCCACATGAAATTTCATTTTTAAATTCAAAACGCAATGAGGGAGTAACGTGTCAAATTTCAGCGATATCGGCTGAAGGAAAGGGGGGGGGGGGGGGGGGGGGTTAAGGGGAAGTGGCTCAATTCAAAAACCCTAATAACTGCCAACGTAATGAAGGTATCAACGCATAATTTAGTGGGAATTTAGGAGCCCCAATGTAAGTAAACTGCTGAATAGCGCAAATGGTCGACAGGTTTTGGAGGGGGAGCGAAAAATTAATTGATTAGTTCGTTCTGGGGAAGTACATTGTCAGATATTCGACTTTTTTTTTTCTTTTTGAAGGACTGTAATTTTGAGAAAGTAATTCGTTGTTCAGAGAAAGCCTTAAATATCTATATAGTAGCCGAAAGATAAGTTTGAATTTATATTTCAGTTCTTGTAGTTTTTAGGGTAAAAAAAACTTCTGAATTCTCAGAATAGGGCCACCGGTAGCTCAGTGGCTAGCTTAATTAGCTCAAGATATCGGGTTCGACACCTTGCCAAGACTATTAGGTTTTTTATCTGAGAGGGGGTTGGGAAGTTAAGCAATGGTCTCGTACCTGTACCTGTACCACCTATACTCATTAAATACCCCTACTTTAGGTGAATAAAAATTCTGGTAGTAGGCGATATGATCTCGAAGTTAAAAGCCCGGGCATATCACAATAACTAACAATTGACCGATATAGGGGTTTTTGTAGAGCGCCCTACCCTAATACCCGTCATCCCTTTAGGCTGATAAATGATATGTGTCTTATGGGGTTCAGGATGCACACATAAATTTTTTGAGTGATGTATCAAAGCGTATTATCGTGTTCATTGACACACACAGACAAAAAAAAGGAATATTTTCTTTCACGTTCCCCCTTTTTTTCGTGTATCTAGCTGAGGGAAGTAAAACATTGATGAGACAACACATACGAGGGACAGATGTGAGAAGAAAAAAACAAGAACTCCCAGACAGCGAGTGTTTGTGTGGGATGCGGGAGCAGGAAGCGAGCGGGTAACCTTGTGGGAGTCAAATTTCTATATATACCAGAAGGAGGGGGGGGGGGAAGGGGGGGGGGGGGGGGGGGGGGCGCTCCAGAGATGTGGGCTGCACACAGATCAGATCACAGCGTGAAGAGGGCTATGGGTGAACACAGGGACCGGCATGGAACTGTTCAATAGGGCCCACATAACAAAATGTGAATCACCGTCTATGTACATCCCCGGCACTAATTAATTACGTTATCGCTCTCGCTCCAGACCCAATCGATTGTATAGGCAAAAAATCATTATTTGGCTTAATTCGGACTTCTGAATCCTCAATAAATCGGCAGTTATTAGGATTTTTCTGTTGAACTCCTCTAACCCCCCCCCCCCCCCCCCCCCCCATTTCCTTCGGCTGATTCAGCTGAAAATTAATAGATGTCATCCTTATAGTGCTTTGAATTTACATATGAAATTTCTTGTCAATACATTCATTACAACGGCAGTTATTACAGTTTATCTGTTAAGCCCCCCAGCTTCACTCCCCTTTCCTTTTGCCCGATTTGGCTGAGAATCAATAGTCGAGATCTTATAATAATCTAATTTATAAGCTATCTTGATGTACCTATACATTTTTATAATGTATACTATTACCTTTTTATGATTTAACGGAAATAAATGTCATTATTATTTCTTGACTATACCAATGTACAGAAAGGACATAAAAAAGGCGTCGGTGAATCAACTACAATGTACTTCACCAACACGAATTAATCATTTAAATGTTATCAATAAAAAATTTTGTGTGGATCCCCCCCCCCCCATTTCTCCGGCCGATTTCACAGACTGATCTCTAAAAATGTAGTGGGTTAAGTTATGGTCACTAAGTTTTTTTATTCTACAGCTGTAAGGAGTACAGGGGAAGTTACGTAATCGGTTAAAAAAAAATTCGATGCTCAGTTTTCGACGGAATTCAATGTTTTCCGACCTCTAGATTCCAAATATGAAAAAAAAAAAAAAAAAAAAACTGTATGTGAACACAAGAACCCCGATACGAGAATGTATCGACACGAAATTTTGTAAGTGAATCCAGAACCCTCACCCAAATTGACCAAAGGAGGGAAAGGAGTGATTAGAGATGAGGCTTAACATGTGTGACATTTCTTATTTAAGTCAAAATCCAGTGAGGATGAAACCTAGGAAATTTCAGCGATATCGGCTGAAGGAAAGGGGGGGGGGGGGGGGGGTTCAGGGGTGGGGGCTTAAAATGATGAATAAGAAAAAAAAAAAAAAAAACAGACTTAAATATGACCAAATTTGGATAAGCCCATCAAAAAATAATATTTTCGAGGACAATAATGGTGGACAAACTCGAAAAAAAAACAAAAAAAAAAAAAAAAACATGATAACAGGAGAAGTGAGAAGTAAGGAAGACAGGATAAGGAAGCGAAGACAAGGGGAACCAGAAGAGACGTGTTGAGGACAAGGAGGTGCGGCACCGACACCGCCGTGTAGGTTCAATGTCACTTCTGGGAGAACGACGCGAACACCATCTATAATATATCCCATAATAGGACTTTCTTATACCACAACCACTTTTTTATGTAAAAACATCTTACCGCCCACCCACCACCAAAATTTCGATATCACATACAACTGTGACAAAAAATCAAACGGATATACCCCTTGCGCAGAAAAGCCAGGGTAGTGCGCACCCGAGCTAATTCGGGGAGGGGGAAAGGTGAGTTTCTCTGTAAAGTGATCATGACTGGAACTAGCTCTGATGGCGTCTTTACTTCGTTGTTGTGTTACACTTACTATAAGCTATTCTAACAATAACGTAATTATAAGTCTTTCATAAGTATTGCCGACAAATTATTTGCTATGAGATGTAGACTGTTTAACTATTTCAGGTGACTATGTCAAAAACCCCATATACAGTACTCCTAGACAATATTGTTATAGTTAAAAAAATATTCGCTAAATTGCGCATATTACCAAAACAGCTGATCCGATTGGTACCAAAATCATTAGGCGAATATTTTTCATAAATGGACATTTAAATCGGAAAGTTTTGCAGAAGTTATCGAGAAATAAGGAGATGAATATTCCATAGACATACGCGAAGAGGGCGCTGATAGTTGAGTGGTGTGCGTGCTTGCTTACTGATACTGAGCTGGGGTTCGAAACTCGGCCGGGGCAAAAAAAAATTGCAAATAATGTTTCTGTCTCCACTTTTTTGTTGCTAATACATTTGATACCCTATTAAACTGCTTCAAACTTTTCAACTTACCAAACGTTACGATGTATAAGAGAAATTAAGTTAATGGTCAGAAATTCGAAGTAGGGTTTTCAACATAATTTCATGTTTTCTAAACCTTTACTCTAAAAATTAAAAAAAAATCATCTCTGTGTGTCTGTGAACACGATAACTCATGGATAGAATGAATGTATCGACACAACATTTTATATGTGTATCCAGAACCACATAAGGACAACATATATTGATTTTCAGCCAAATCGGCCAAATGCAAAGAGTTATTAGGGGGGAGACAACACAAAAAATATAAGAACTGTCGATATAATGAATATATCGACATGAAACTTTATATTTAAATTCTAAATGAGAATTCAGAACTATTGATTTTTAGCATAATCGGTCGATTAGTTTTATGAGAGATCAAATCGTTGACAGATTATTTAACTTCCCTAATACCATGTTTAGCGGTGGAACTAGCAAACAGAGCCAGAATGGGATCTGAGATCACAGCGTTCAGCTATTAAAGTATAAATGTTCCCCTATTTGAGGGTGAGGAAGATGGATCTTCTGTGGAAGTTTGAAGGGATGAAGGGGGGGGGGGACGGAGGCAAAAGTTTGCCGGAGACTAGGCCTCGGGTAACGACCCCAGCCCAGACCACAACAGGAACCCTAACCACTTTATGGAGGGCCCATTACACAGTGATCAAACCACACCCATAACTGTTACTGTGTGTATCGGAGGTCGTTAGCGCCAAGTGGGCCACCAAACCCCAATTATTGACAAAGATAATAAAACATTAAACTATGTTTCAGGATATACAGAATTATTTTATTATTCAACCCTTAGTGTTATATGATGGCAGAATTTGGCCATTTGACAATTCTCCAGTGAGCCTTTATAGACTATCATTTGGTCGTTCTATTACAAGTAAATGCTAGAGGGTGCTGCTAGCTCAGTGGTATGCGTGCTGGCCTTCTGACCTCAAGGTCGTGAGTTCGAAACCCGGCCGAGGCCCTTAGTTTGTTTTATCTGGGAGGTAGAATAAACTTAAGCCCGCCGTCCTTCGGATGGGACGTCAAGCGATGACACCGAGCCTGTACGATGTCATATAAAATTTAGGACTCCCACAGTAGAGTCGGGCTCATGTCAACCAGAGTGACGAGAGCTCTCTGGTAGTAGGCGATATGCCCTCGTAGTTAAAGCACTAAATAACTTAACTCTCACAAGTAATGATCAATGTGACAGTTATACTATTCTCCTATTTCATTCTTCAGTTCAAAATACACTTTTGTACTTATTTTTGTGAATCATGTCCGGGCTTTAACGAAGTCTCATTGCCTACTATCAGAGCGCTCTTCCGTCACTCAGGTAGTCATGAACCCCACTGGGATAAAACACGTCCGAAGGAGGGCGTGCTCAATGTTTTTATACCCTGATTAAAAAAAAAAACCAAGGGCCTCAGTCGGGATTCCAACCCGCGATCTTGAGAGCTTAATTGTCTCATTGACCAGTTCCGTTTAATACGATACTTCCCAAGCTCTACGTAGGGGAAGTTATGTAATAGGGTAGAAATTTCATGTGTTTTCAACAGAATTTCGAAGTGAGAAATTTTTCATTTTCTAAGTTGAGAAGTCAGAAAAAAAAATCGGCAATGCGCACTCCCTCAGAACGAATTAATCAATTACATTTTCGCTCTTTTAGGAAGAAAACCTAGTTCTAATTCTATTTTTATTTATTTATTATTTTTTTTTTTTAATCAAATCGCAAATAAATTTTAACTAGTTCAGCACAAATGTAAATAAAAAACATATTTCCCTGGCGCTATATCAGCTATCTGCGACTGTCGTTGTGATAACCCAACTTATTGAGTTTAGTAACTGAGGTCAAACCAGTTATTGGGTTTATCAGATGTCAACGATACCAGCTGACATCCACCTCTGACGTTCCGAACACAGTGGTGCAACGGAACATCAACAAGGAAGAAAAAAAAACATAAATAATAAAGAAATTACAACATAGATGAAGGAAGAACGCACAAATAAACTAGGGGGGAAGTGGAGGGGCTCCTAGCTCACCTGATCAGCCTAGTGCCCCATTCTCCCCAATCCACGCCCCAGGGGAACCGCTCTCTCACTGTCAACTCAACAACCCTCCTTTATAATATAATATAAATTATTATATTATTTACTAGTACTTTTCAATGAAATGTCAACTAAAATATTTTTTTTTTTTTTTTTTATTATTTTTTTTTTTTGGCTTTATGTACGGTACATATTAGCTATGTCAATGTGTTATATATAATTATTTAAAACATCCATGGCCCCGGGAGGGAGTTCTATCTACGAAATAAAACTCACTCCCGGACGGGATTCGAACCCGCAAACCATGGTGAGACCATGCGACTAAAGCCCTACGCTCTAGCCCGCACGGCCACCATGGCCCCCAACTAAAATATTTAATACTCAACTAATACTAACAAATTTTCACGCACTACACGAAAACGTCGGAAAACACAGCTCGTGGATAAAAAATATGTCGGTGAATCATAGGCTATGTACTTCCCCACAACGAATCAATCAATTGATTTTTCGCTTCCTCTTCAAAACCAGTCGAACGATTTTTATTTTCCTTCTTTCTCCTCACACTTTTCTCTCTAGCCACTGCTGTCTAAATTAATTTTATTCCAAACCTTGGCTGGGCATCCTCCCCTCTCTTTTATAACCAACCATCGCAGTATTATGCTGTCGATTTTATTAATATATTTTTTTTTTTCTTATTTGTATACTTTTTTTTTTTTACATATTCTCTTTCATTTATATTTTTTTTTCTTCATAATTAAGCTGTTAATTTTTTATTTTTTTCATGTTAATCTTTTGTATATCTATATATTATTAACTAGCAGTAATACCCGGCGTTGCCCGGGGAACTTTGACTTTTCTCCCAATATCTCCTATAAGGCTATTCAGTAAATGCCTTGCAACAACGGACCCCACAGCTAGTACGATATTAGGAACGCTGGACATCACAGCTAGTAAATGTCTTGCAACAGTGAACCCCACAGCGAATACATAGTTACTACTACTACATGTGAAATTCATGACAATCCGATTCATGACAATACGATCAACCGTTAATGAGCTAACTCTATATTTATACTTAGTCCCCCCCCCCCCCCCCCTCAACCCCGCCACCCGTTCAAAACTTCGGGACGCCACACTCCTTATTTTTCTATTTGGCCTTCAGGAATAATATATGCGAAATTTCGTGACAATACGACCAACCGTTAATGAGCTAACTCTACATGTATATTTAGCCCCCCCCCCACAACCCTCCTTCCTGTTCAAAATTTTGGGCCGTCCCACACCTAATATTTCTATTTGACCTTTAGGAATACTACATGTGAAATTTTATGACAATTCGACCATTAGTTAATGAGTTAGCACTATTTATATACTTAGGCCCCCCCACAACCCCCCCTCCCGTTCAAAACTTTGGGACGCCACACACCTTTTTTTCCTATTTGGCTTTTAAAAATACTACATGTGAAATTTCATGACGATTCGCCCATTAGTTAATGAGTTAGCTCTATATTTATACTTAGGCCCCCCCACTACCCCCCTCCCGTAAAAAATTTTGAGCCGTCACACCGCCTATTTTTTTATTTGGTCTTCAGGAATACTACATGTGAAACTTCGTGACAATCCGACCAACTGTTAAAGAGTTAGCTCTATATTTATACTTAGGCCGCCCCACAACCCCCCCTCCCGTTCAAAAGTTTGGGACGCCACACACCTTTTTTTCCTATTTGGCTTTTAAAAATACTACATGTGAAATTTCATGACGAGTCGCCCATTAGTTAATGAGTTAGCTCTATATTTATAATTAGGCCCCCCCACAACCCCCCCTCCCGTTCAAAACTTTGGGACGCCACACACCTTTTTTTCCTGTTTGGCTTTTAAAAAGACTACGTGTGAAATTTCATGACAATTTGACCATTAGTTAATGAGTTAGCACTATTTATATACTTAGGCCCCCCTTACAACCCCCCCTCCCGATCAAAATTTTGGGACGCCACATAGCCTATTATTCAATCGGGCTCAAAAGAATGCTACATGGGAAGTTTCATAAAAATACGTCCAGCGGTTTGGGCGTGATGCTGGAACAAACATACATACATACATACAAACAAACAAACAAACAAACCCCGTTTCAGCTTTATTAATATAGATTATAAAATCAATTATTATTATTTGTATAAAAACAGCTGTTAGGAGTGAAGTAACTTAAATAGTGAATAAACATACGTTTTAAAACGAAATGTGAACAACCAATGAATGAAGACAAATGACGACGAACAGCTGTTTCAAATAGTCAAGACAGTCTGAGTTGTGTTGTGGTAGTGTGAACAGTCTAATGAGAGACGTGGAAGTGGACAGTCTAGAGAGAGAGTTGATTTTAGAGTTAAGGTGTAGGAGTGAAAATAACAGAGAAGTAGATGCGCAAAGGTGTTTTTATTTATCTATATGCCCAAAATAACATTGAATTAAAGAAAGGCCACAATATTTAAAAAGAAAAGAGACTAAAGTAGATGTAGTAATTATTTTGTAACATTTTTATTGGAAGTAATTTGATTTTTTATTTGATATTGATATTTTGATTTTATTTATAATGGTTTAGATATAAAACCCATTATTTGTTCTCTTATTCTATATATTCTCTTGAACTTTCGATATTTTTTTAGGGCCCTTTTCGGAAATTACTGTAGCGGTCAAAGTTTAGTAGAAGACCAGCTATATTTTGTGTGGGAAATATGGTAATTTAATTTAATTATTTATTCATTTTTAATTTTATTAATTCAATTATTATTTTTATATTATTTTACATTTTTCAAATATTTATCACAACTTACTAAACTGAATTCGTGCTAATCCGAACAGTAATTTTATATATCGGATAGTAAAAAGAAAAGTGAGGAAATCCTAAAGTTTGTCTAAACCCGAGGCAAGGAAAAGTCACAGGTGAAACAGCTCAGCATGAATTAATCAATTAACTTTCCGTTCCCCCTCCAAAATTAATCAACTGTTAGGGCTAATAATAGTTGACATTACATAAGGGCTTCTGAATCCTCATACTAAATTTTGTGCCGATAAATTTATTAAATCGGCAGTTATTAGAGATTTGGAGTCGAGCCGACCTCCTCTAGTTCCCCCCTCTCAGCCAATTTCGCGGAAAATTAATTGCTGCTTTAGGATGCTAAAAACTACAATTTTCAGAATTTTCGTGTTAAGCCCCCCTTGGTTTTGTCCAATTTGGCTGATGGGGTTTCTGGATACACATATAAAATTGTGTTGATACATTCATTTTATCACATAGGCAACAATTTTATTTTTCATTTTTTTTATTTCCGATTACATCACTTCCTCTTTACTTCGTATAGCTGGAGGGGAAGATCCGTCTATCTGGCAAGTACAATCTTAAAATCAGTTACAAAAATAATGTATACACCCTTAATCCCCAGGAACTTTGTACAATCTGCAATAAAAACGAATTGGAAGACGTATACCATCTGTTAATATCCTGTCCGATATACTCCCCCATTAGAAGCCACTTCCTGCCTCAGAGTATCAGTATAGACCGATCCAACTTTCATACATAACTCCTGGCCCATAATAAGAATATCTCAAACATTTTCTATTATTTGATCAGCGCTCTGAAACTTAGATCATGAATAATGTATTCAACTTCCATATTATATTGATATTCAATACCTACATCCCCACTCTATATTTACTGTCTTTGTTATATTATTATTATTATTAATTTGTAATTACTTATTTTGTTTATACTTTTTTTATTTATTTATGTTATTTATTTAGTTTGTTAAAGGTTCCTTTATATATGTCATTATTGTTCAGCTGATCAATATATAATTTTGGAAATGGTTTTTTTTTTCAATTTTTTTTTTTTTGGCCTTATGTACAATGCATATTAGCCATGTCACTGTGTAGGTTAGTTATTTACGACATCCATGGCCCCGGGAGGGGTGGGAACATGGGGTGGGAACAGGGGGGTGGGGACAGGGAGTGGGAAAAGGGGGTGGGGTGGGTACAGGGGGTGGGTACAGAGGGTGGGTACATACGATCCTGTCCCGCGTATCAACTCCACCCTAGGCCCGTCGTACAGCGGACATTCGAGGACCACGTGCTCCGCAGTCTCGACCCCGCCGCACGAGCAGTTCGGGTTGTTCTTCCTCTGAAAGAAGAACAGCTTGGAGTTGAAATCTCCGTGACCTGATAGTATCTGGGACATCCAGTGGTCAGGCAGTATCCAAGTAGAGTCCAGACGTACCCGGATTTCCGGTAAATATGCGTAGGTCGTTCGGCCATCCGATGATCGTGACCACCGCTGTTGCCATTTCTCCACTATCCATTCCTGGACTATGTCCCTGCAACGCTCCGGTCTGGACTGTCCGCGCATCTCTTCCTCCAGGGCTAGACGTAAAGGCTCATCTATATCTGCTCCTAAGGGCAAGTTGCGTCTACAATAGTACGAGGCGACAGCCCCGTCCAAGACTAAGTCTATTGGCGGAGCTCCTGCCAGCACCTGTAGCGCAGCCGTAGAGACAGTACGATAGGCCTTTGTAACCCTTAAAAGGGCTGCTCTCTGGGCTTGCACAAGGATAACGCGTCGCCGCTTCGTGGGACGATGCCACCACCCAGCAGCGGCGTACCTTGCTACAGCCTCGAATACTCCAGTGTAGATGATTCTACACGCAGAATAGCCGAGGCCCCACGTCGCGCGGGCTAGGCAGCTCAAAGCGTTGAAAGTGGCGGTAGTCCTTTCTTTAATGGCAACAACGTGGGGCGTCACGTTGAGGCCCGGCCCGATCCGCACTCCGAGATAAGTGACCGTTGCCGGGCTCTCAATGCGGCGTCCGTGGATTTTGATTACCAGGGGGTGTCGGGCGTCGGTTCTCCCTCTCATCAGCAAAGCCGAGGTCTTGCTAGGAGAGAGAGCCAGTTTGTTGGCGCAGCACCAGTTGTCTATATCGTCAATGGCGGCTTGGGCGCGAAGGGTTAGAGCAGCTCGACTATCAGCGTGCACCGTAACAACGAGGTCGTCGACGTAGGCGATTGCCTTATATCCACGGCCCTCGAGATCACGGAGCAGTCCGTCAAAGAGTATGGCCCAAAGTATCGGTCCGAGGACCGAGCCCTGAGGACAGCCTCTAGTGACGTCCACTGTAGTGCTAGCGTATAGCTGACTCATGGTCGCAGATCGATCGCTGAGGAAGCTGGATATCAACCCAAACACATTCCCAGGCAGTCCCACAGCCCGCAGTCGCGTGAGGATGGCAGGCCACCAGGCGCAGTCGAAGGCCGACGCGATGTCAAAGAAGACACACAGGGCATATTTCCCACGGTCATTCTCCACATCCGCCCTCAGCATCATCAACGCATCTTCGGCGGATCTGCCCCTCAAGCCACCGAACTGCCTGTGGGATACAAAAGCAT
The DNA here is from genome assembly GCA_963662175.1 of Aradus depressus. Taxonomy (NCBI): domain Eukaryota; kingdom Metazoa; phylum Arthropoda; class Insecta; order Hemiptera; family Aradidae; genus Aradus; species Aradus depressus. The sequence continues at coordinate 8,367,565 of OY759214.1, forward strand.
GTACCTGGGCCCGAATTCCATTGAAGATAAGAGTCTCCAATACTTTACCGAATACGGGGAGCAGGCTGATTGGTCTGTGGCTACCTGCCAGGGAAAGGTCCCTATCACCAGGCTTAACAAACGTACACACGAGTGCTCGTTTCCAAGTCCTAGGGAAGTGGCCCCTCCTAAGGCAGGAGAGAAGCTCCCCCCCCCGCAGCAGCCCACCGAGCGGTTTTTCTCCCCCTCCCCCTGGCTGGAGACCCCGATCCAGCCGGGGAAGAAGAGAGCTCGGACGTCCCCGGGGGCGGGGGAGGAGGAGCTGATGGACGCGTCCCTGGCGGAGGCTTACGGCATCCAGAGGGCCATCGCCGATGCCATACACAAACATCACAAACTAAGCAAAGCAAGCCAGGACATCGTTGACCGTGAGGTCCAGGGCTTGCTGGATATGTTGGTGTCGGCGACCATCGGGAGGCTGGAGGCCGAGGCTAGGGAGAAAGCTGCAATGGGGATGTTGAGGGAGTTCCTGCCGGATGTCCTGGCGGAGGCCAGGCTCCGGGGTCAGGGTCAACCAAGCAAGAAAGAACGGAATTCCGTCCCCGCCATTGACGCCTCCCGGGAGGCGGGAGTACAAGGGAGGGCGCCCCCAGCTGCGCCCGGACTCACGACAACCGCGGCGAAAGAGGTAGGGGGGCAATCTCCGGGAAACCTGCCCCCCCCCGTGTATTCCCGACCAGACCCTTCCACCGCCTGGGACGTGGTCGGTGGTGGTGGGGAGGAAGGGGCGGAAGAAGAGGAAGAGGAGTGGGGCGCCCACAGCCCCGGTCCCGGCGGCGGCCCCTGTGGCCCCCGAGAAACATAGAAGCAAGCAGGACGTCCTTCGGCAACTAGCAGAGACCACGGCCACGGAAGCGAAGAGGAAGCCGAAAGTCTTCGTGGCTATGGTCGAACTCAAGGAGGGGAGCGAGACCCGGAAGCTGGAGGACGCCCTGGACACGGTGAACCCGAGGGAGCTCGGGATAAATATTAGGTCCAGCAAACCCGCCAGGAGAGGGGGGATTCTCCTGGGGGTTTCCTCCGCTGACGAGCTCGGGGCACTCAAGGACAATCCAAAGCTCCAAGAGGCGGGCCTTAAGGCGGAGGCGCTCCAAAGAAGGAGCCCACGCCTAGTTGTGTTTGATGTGCCTTCGGGCTGGTCGGGGGAGGACTTCTCCGGGAGGTTTCGAGCCCAATATCCCGATCTCACCCCCCCCCCACAGCAATATATAAAAAGGGCCCCAAGGGCAGATCGACGGTTCATTGGGTCGTCGAGGTGACCCCAGAGACGAGGAGGGCTCTCATCAGCGCCGGAAGGATCACCCTAGGGTGGTACTCATGTAGAGTCCGAGACTGCCTGGATGTCTCGAGGTGCTGGCGCTGCCAGGTCTTTGGCCACGTCGAAAAGTCGTGCAACCGACCCAGGGTGTGCGCGAGGTGTTCGGAGGAAGGGCACGACAGGGCCAGTTGTCCGAATAAGTCTAAGCCGCCGAAGTGTAGTAACTGCGGCACACGGGGCTCCCGCGTCGCTCACCAGGCGGACAGCGAGACCTGCCCGTCATATATCCGTGCGTTAGAGTTGTTGGCCTCACGCACTGATTATGGCGAATAGGATGCGCGGGGGCCTTCGTTTGTGGCAGCACAACATGAATAGGCGCAGGATTGTGGCTGATGAGGTGCGTCAACTAGTGTCATCGGGGGGCGTCCAGGTGCTAGCTCTCCAGGAACCCTACTGCGTTAGAGGCAGCGTGGCAGGCCTAGGTACTGGCCACAAAATTATTACTGGCGCACGGAGCGACGAACGGCCAATGGCCGCAATCGTCGTGACCGGTCCCCAGGTGGATGTGATGGCGCTCCACCATCTATATAGTTGTGGGCTGTATCAGGCACGCCAACGCAAGCTGCTACGTGATCAGCGGATACTTCCCGCCGTCTGAGAACATAGAACGACAGCTGGGCCACCTGGACCTAGTACTGGACTCCCTCTCGGGGCGCAATGTCATAGTTCTGGCGGACGTCAACTCCTGGTCAGTCTCCTGGGGATCGGTTCGCACCGACCGCCGGGGCGACAGTCTATTGGATTTGATCGCCCGCCATGACCTGTGCATAGTCAATGACCCACTTTCTCCGCCCACATTCCACGGTTCCAATGGAGTGTCCCATGTTGACGTCACGCTGGTGTCGAGCGGACTATTCCGGGCTGTGGGCAGCTGGAGCGTCCGAGAGATCACATCTAGCGACCATAGTGTACTGGATGTTCTGCTCTTTGACGCCCATCTTCCTGCAGTCCGGCCTAGAGACCCGCGCTTTGCTACCCGCAAGGCCATCTCCGACGCTTTCGTGACCGCCGTTGCCGCCTACTCCTGCGACGATCAGTGGGAGGGTCTCAGGAGTTCTGAACCGGTTGGCCAGATTGAGGATGGGATCGGCAGGCTCAGTAGTATACTACTTCGAGCTGCCGATGAGACCATCCCCAAGAAGGTAAACCGGATCAGGAAGGTACCCTGGTGGAGTGAGAATCTTACCCTCGCCAAGAAGGCTGTATATCGTGCCAGGAGGAGGTTTCAGCGGTGCCAAAACCAAAACCCACTCCAGAGGGTAATACGGAGGGAGGAGTACCGGCAGCTTAGCAAGGCTTATGGTAGAAGAGTCGAGGCCGCGAAGAAGGAGAGCTGGAGGAAGTTCGTTGAAGACGAGAGCAGCAAAAACCCGTGGGGAATCCCTTACCGTGTCGCCGCCGGGAGGCTAAGGCCGGTCGCCCCGGTGGCCTCCATCAGGGTTGGCAACCAGTATGCCATGTCCCTGGAGGAGGCTGGCGGGATGTACTTGAGGGAGGCCTTCCCGGAGGACGACCCGGCGGAGGATTCACCCAGCCAACGAGACATCAGGAACGCTGCCCGTACTTGGCCGGATACGGGGAACGCACCTGATTGGGACGAGATTGACCTGAGCTTGGCGGTTGGGAGGCAGAAGAGTGGCGGCGCCCCTGGGAGCGATCTCATAGACGCTGCTATAATCAAGAAAGCCTTCCCGGCCATCAAGTCGGATCTCTTACTACTTTATAACTCCTGCCTTAGGAGGGGCCACTTCCCTAGGACTTGGAAACGAGCACTCGTGTGTACGTTTGTTAAGCCTGGTGATAGGGACCTTTCCCTGGCAGGTAGCCACAGACCAATCAGCCTGCTCCCCGTATTCGGTAAAGTATTGAGACTCTTATCTTCAATGGAATTCGGGCCCAGGTACATGCTTTTGTATCCCACAGGCAGTTCGGTGGCTTGAGGGGCAGATCCGCCGAAGATGCGTTGATGATGCTGAGGGCGGATGTGGAGAATGACCGTGGGAAATATGCCCTGTGTGTCTTCTTTGACATCGCGTCGGCCTTCGACTGCGCCTGGTGGCCTGCCATCCTCACGCGACTGCGGGCTGTGGGACTGCCTGGGAATGTGTTTGGGTTGATATCCAGCTTCCTCAGCGATCGACCTGCGACCATGAGTCAGCTATACGCTAGCACTACAGTGGACGTCACTAGAGGCTGTCCTCAGGGCTCGGTCCTCGGACCGATACTTTGGGCCATACTCTTTGACGGACTGCTCCGTGATCTCGAGGGCCGTGGATATAAGGCAATCGCCTACGTCGACGACCTCGTTGTTACGGTGCACGCTGATAGTCGAGCTGCTCTAACCCTTCGCGCCCAAGCCGCCATTGACGATATAGACAACTGGTGCTGCGCCAACAAACTGGCTCTCTCTCCTAGCAAGACCTCGGCTTTGCTGATGAGAGGGAGAACCGACGCCCGACACCCCCTGGTAATCAAAATCCACGGACGCCGCATTGAGAGCCCGGCAACGGTCACTTATCTCGGAGTGCGGATCGGGCCGGGCCTCAACGTGACGCCCCACGTTGTTGCCATTAAAGAAAGGACTACCGCCACTTTCAACGCTTTGAGCTGCCTAGCCCGCGCGACGTGGGGCCTCGGCTATTCTGCGTGTGGAATCATCTACACTGGAGTATTCGAGGCTGTAGCAAGGTACGCCGCTGCTGGGTGGTGGCATCGTCCCACGAAGCGGCGACGCGTTATCCTTGTGCAAGCCCAGAGAGCAGCCCTTTTAAGGGTTACAAAGGCCTATCGTACTGTCTCTACGGCTGCGCTACAGGTGCTGGCAGGAGCTCCGCCAATAGACTTAGTCTTGGACGGGGCTGTCGCCTCGTACTATTGTAGACGCAACTTGCCCTTAGGAGCAGATATAGATGAGCCTTTACGTCTAGCCCTGGAGGAAGAGATGCGCGGACAGTCCAGACCGGAGCGTTGCAGGGACATAGTCCAGGAATGGATAGTGGAGAAATGGCAACAGCGGTGGTCACGATCATCGGATGGCCGAACGACCTACGCATATTTACCGGAAATCCGGGTACGTCTGGACTCTACTTGGATACTGCCTGACCACTGGATGTCCCAGATACTATCAGGTCACGGAGATTTCAACTCCAAGCTGTTCTTCTATAAGAGGAAGAACAACCCGAACTGCTCGTGCGGCGGGGTCGAGACTGCGGAGCACGTGGTCCTCGAATGTCCGCTGTACGACGGGCCTAGGGTGGAGTTGATACGCGGGACAGGATCGTATCTGGGACTCGACCTGCGGCAGCTGATGACGGAAACCGGCTACCCAATGTTCAGCCGATTCGTCGCCTCCTGGCGGAGAAAGAAGCAAGCATTTTGACCCTGCGCCGGGGAGGCCTGCAGTCGTCCCCGGCACCGTAATGAACCACAATTAGCGATCGCCCTACATTTATCCCGAGCTCTCTCGGGCCGCCAAGAAAATTAAGGTGGGCTGGGAGTGACCGCAGATGGTCGGCAGCGGTCGCTCCTAGCCTACCACAGCATCATATGTTCTGGATTTTTAATTATGTACTTATTTAGTATTTTAATTTTGTAAATAAATTTGTTAGGCCTCCCATTTTCCCCGACGATTCGGCGATGGTGTCGTGGCGTCCAACGGAGGTCGGCAACCCAAAAAAAGAAAAAAAAAAAAAAAAAAAAGGGGTGGGGACAGGGAGTGGGAAAAGGGGGTGGGAACAGGGGGTGGGAACATAGGGTGGGGACAGGGGGCGGGAACATAGGGTTGGATTAGGGGGTGGGGGTGGGGACAGGGGTGGGATTAGGGGGTGGGGGTGGGTACAGGGGGTGGGTACATGGGGTGGGCGTGGGGACAGGGAGTGGGAAAAGGGGGTGGGAACATAGGGTGGGGACAGGGGGCGGGAACATAGGGTTGGATTAGGGGGTGGGGACAGGGGGCGGGAACATAGGGTTGGATTAGGGGGTGGGGGTGGGGACAGGGGTGGGATTAGGGGGTGGGGGTGGGTACAGGGGGTGGGTACATGGGGTGGGCGTGGGGACAGGGAGTGGGAAAAGGGGGTGGGAACATAGGGTGGGGACAGGGGGCGGGAACATAGGGTTGGATTAGGGGGTGGGGGTGGGGACAGGGGTGGGATTAGGGGGTGGGGGTGGGTACAGGGGGTGGGGACAGGGGGTGGGGTCAGGGGGTGGGGGTAGGAACATGGGGTGGGATTAGGGGGTGGGGACAGGGGGTGGGAACATGGGGTGGGATTAGGGGGTGGGGGTGGGTACAGGGGGTGGGAACATGGGGTGGGCGTGGGGACTGAGGGTGGGAACAGGGTGTGGGGACAGGGGGTGGAACAGTCCAGACCGGAGCGTTGCAGGGACAGGGAGTGGGAAAAGGGGGTGGGGACAGGGAGTGGGAAAAGGGGGTGGGAACAGGGGGTGGGGGTGGGATTAGGGGGTGGGGGTGGGATTAGGGGGTGGGGGTGGGTACATGGGGTGGGCGTGGGGACAGGGGGTGGGAACAGGGGTGGGAACATGGGGGTTAGGGGGTGGGGGTGGGTACAGGGGGTGGGAACATGGGGTGGGATTAGGGGGTGGGGGTGGGTACAGGGGGTGGGAACATGGGGTGGGGACAGGGGGTGGGAACATGGGGTTGGATTAGGGGGTGGGGGTGGGAACAGGGGGTGGGGGTGGGAACAGGGGTGGGATTAGGGGTGGGGGTGGGAACATGGGGTGGGATTAGGGGTGGGGGTGGGAACATGGGGTGGGATTAGGGGGTGGGGACAGGGGGTGGGAACATGGGGTGGGCGTGGGGACTGAGGGTGGGAACAGGGGGAGGGGACAGGGGGTGGAACAGTCCAGACCGGAGCGTTGCAGGGACATAGTCCAGGAATGGATGGAAGTTCTGCATTTTAAATAATGTACTTTAGTATTTTAATTTTGTAAATAAATTTGTTAGGCCTCCCTTTTTCCCCGACGTTTCGGCGATGGTGTCGTGGCCTCCACCGGAGGTCGGCAACCCAAAAAAAAAAAAAAAAAAAAATTGACAGTGACAATCCGACCAACCGTTAAAGAGTTAGCTCTATATTTATACTTAGGCCTACCCCCACAACCCCCCCTCCCGTTCAAAACTTTGGGCGCCACACACCTTTTTTTCCTATTTGGCTTTTAAAAATACTACATGTGAAATTTCATAACAATTCGACCATTAGTTAATGAGTTAGCACTATTTATATACTTAGGCCCCTCTTACAACCCCCCCTCCCGATCATAATTTTGGGACGCCACATAGCCTATTATTCAATCGGGCTCATAGGGATGCTACATGGGAAGTTTCATAAAAATCCGTCCAACCGTTTGGGCGTGATGCTGGAACAAACATACATACATACATACAAACAAACAAACAAACAAACCCCGTTTCAGCTTTATTAATATAGATTGTCTAGTTTTCTCCAATGTAGCACTAATTTATTTATCTATATGTTATTAATTGTCTAGTTTTCTCCAATGTAGCACTAATTTATTTATCTATTTCTTTGTACATACTGATAATGTATTTCATTGTTTCCTGTTCTTTACTCTGTATGTATTTATTCTTAAGGGACCTAGGTCCCAAAATAATAATTTTTTTTTTTTCATTCCATTTTAGTCTACCAATAGCGTTTGAGCTAATATTCAACTGACACCATTCCGTTCTCATTGGATTTTGACTTCAAATATGAAATTTCATGTCGACAATTATTAGGGTTTTTGATTTGAGCCCCCTTTCCATAAGTTTCGTCCTTGGGGTGTTGAATTCATATATAAAATTTCGTGTTGATGCATTCATTCTATCGGGAGTTATCGTGTTCACGGACCCACAGACAGACAGAAATTATATTTTTCATATTTGGAATATGGAGGTCGGAAAACATGAAATTCCATTGAAAAATCCGCATCAAAGTTTTGACCGCTTAGAAGTAAAAAACTAGCATTACTTAAACAAGATCTGAAATAGGAGCAACGAAGACAAGTCTGTAGGTTAGTTCAGGTTTTATAACTCATGCCCGGGTGTCGTGCCCGTGTCGTCTTACAGGCATTCATGATTTTTGATTTGTGTCACTTCTGAAGCGGGGGTGCGATATGTCATGGTTATACGGGCAAACAATATTCCATTGATGAAGTCTTCAAATTGCTAGAAGTAAGGTTGAAAGTTTTTGCTTTAAAAATAGTGAGAAATAACAGAAAAACAGAGAGACATTTAATTTAAGATTGATGATCTGGCAAAAGCAGAAAGAGAAAAAGCAATGAAGGGTTAATGCAGTGTGAAAGGGGGGTGAGGACAGTGCTATTGAGGTTAGCAGTTGGGACAAGTAGGACAGTAGCGTTACGAGATTTGTTGGGGGGGGGACTCTGCTCAAATTCGGGTCAACTTGTATTACTTGCCCAGCTAGACAAAGTATAGGGGAGGTTATATAATCCTACACAAATACGATGTTGAATTTTCAACAGAATTTCATGTTTTCCGACCCTCTGATTACAAAAACGTGTCTGTGAACAACTCCCGATAGAATGAATGTATCGATACGAAATGTTATATGTCGATCCCAGATTTTCAGTCATAACTGTTCATTGGTTTTAGAGGGAGAGCAACAACGTTTTTTTTCTTGGAGCATGGACAGGAGGGGGCTACGCCTACGGTAGTACAGGGCTTGCCAAGGTGTACAAGGCTTCCTTCTGCTATTTTAAACCCCAGACTGCACCCACTTCAACACTATTCTAGTCACAAGAACATCTAATTAACTAATTATTTCAAACAGGTCAATTAAGTTGTATTTATCAATAGGATCGTACCAGCCAAATTCAATTCTTATTCAAATGTTAAACTACATTTTTTTACTCCCCCAGATATATAAATGTTAGGGGATGTTATGTAATCGGTCATAAAATTCTATGTTAACATTTCATCGGATCCCCAGAAATAAAAAAAAAAATTAAAAGTATGTGTGAACTTGATAACTATCGATAGAATGAACATATCTAGGCGTCAGTAGAGGATGGAAACAGGGTGGAGGGGGGTACGTTGCAAAAGGTGGTGTAGAAGCTTTTATTTTTTTAACTTGTATATATGGGTACGAACATGTAAAAAACAAAAATGCTAACACGGGCGACCTCGGGACAACTTTTGGCAGCCAAAAAACCTCGAAATTTTAGGACTTTTTTTGGGGGTTTTTGTCTAAAATTCCTAAACGATGCATCCTAGCGAAAAAGTTACAATATAACAAATTGAAGAACATTAAATTCTGAGTCGATTAAGTACCACAACTTAATAATTCGATTAACTGGAATGGTCGAAAACCACGGTCAAAAACGACGATTTTTTCCATCTTTGTCAAAAAGTGAGATTAAGTACTATATATCGTCTTAACCTTGGGTTTTTTTTATCTGGGAGGTGAAAAAATCCTTGAGCACCCCCCGAACTTCGGATGGGACGTAATGCCATGCTCCCGAGCCTGTACGAAGTCAGGTACTTCTTAAAGACTGCTAGGTCGGGCTTATATCAACCAGAGTGCTCTGGTAGTAGACAATATGACCTCGTAGTTGAAGCCCGGGCATGAGTCGTTATAACCAACTTATTGATATTCAGTCAAATCTGCCCTAGGGAAGGGGAAACCAACACATAAAACCCAATAGTAGTCTACGTAATAAATGTATCATGTGTCCCTGAACAAGGCCACCCATTGATTTTCAACCAATTCGATTTCTGAGGATGTACGATGCTGGTTGTATTTCGGTAATAAAGATGCAACTGTTGTGTACCATACCAAGCAGCTCTGTTGATACGCCCCCCAGCACCAATTAATCAATTAATTTTTCGTCCTCCCTCTACAATAAGCGATGAGAAGCCTCTGAATCCTCATACTGAATATTTTTGTCGATACATTAAGCCACCTCCCCTCATCCCCCCTTTCCCTTTGGCTGATTTCGCTGAAATTAACAGGAGGTACATTAATTAATTCAACAAAATAAGCAAAACTACATCTAGCGTATCAGCATTATCTGAAAAATTATTAATACTAAATTAAACTAACACCGATCGCAGCGCCCAGTCATCTAATAACTAACCGGAATTCGTCTACTCGATACGAGCACCAAAAAATTCGGCGACTAGGAGCAAAATAATTGTGAAAGCTGGCTTTTTATCAGGTAACTGCGGGTTTCCCAATCCATGGTATTATATGCCAATTGACAGCTGCCAAAACCCCTCGAAAATTTAAAAAAGTTTTAATTTGTCTAAGTTTTTGTTAACGGATTTTTACAACTTAAATGAGTGTTTTTTGGGTCGCTGATTACGAATTCAATATTTATTTTAGACAAAAGTGGTCCTAATGTTGTCATTTTGACCTAAAGTGGTCCAAATTCAATATATTGGCTAGTTTTGCCACTGGCATATAATACCTTGATTGTGAAACCCGCAGTTATCTGATAAAAATCCAGCTTTCACAAATATTTTGCACCTAGTTTCATCCAAATAGATCAAAAATTGAGCGGGGGCTCGAATTTTGAAAATCAAAACTCATAAATTTCACACTGTGCGGCGGGTCAACAATTTATTATTTAGGATACATCATAGTTTTTTTCTTGTCATATCATGTATTAATATATGAAGATGGCTGATATAGTGAGAAGTGATTATTTCACAGGTTGTAAAATAAAATATAGCTTCGACTCTCACAAATTTTATTTATATTTGCTAGCTGGCTTTCGAGGTTGCCCTCATCATCAGGCAGTCTGATAAAATATTTTTGAAATTAACATACTCGTAATTAAAATGTTTTAATTAATAAAATTAAAATTAAAAAAATATTTTTGAAACTTTAAAGTTTCAAAATTATTTTACCAGACTGCATGATGATGAGGGCAACCTCGAAAGCCGGCTAGAAAATATAAATAAAATCTGTGAGTGGTCAGACTATATTTTATTTTATAACCTGTGAAATATCATGTATTCGAAATAATATAATTTTAACTTTCCCATCAGTCCTTTTAATAAAGTAGTACAGGTTCCTCCATTAAGAGTAGTACAACTAAAAGCTAGAAATATTCGGTCAGGAGTTTCGGGTTTTGCCTAGTCACTTCGCGAACTGTCTATTTTCCAATTTTAAAGGTAACATATATAGATAAACAAACTGTACTTACATAGTCTTCCGAAGCTGTGACTCAATCTTTTTTTGATTTTCTGCACACGGCTCAGAGCACCACCTTTCTTCTCTCGCATTGTCACTCCTGCGGCACAATAAATAACTATAATTAGGTATGATTTTCTTGTTTACATGTTAACAATAAATGCACCACATCTACTGTGTTAAGGCAAGCATGCTATTTCTATTTCAGTAAAAGCAAGGCTGTTGAAAGTCATGCCAGAAGAACAAGGAACTAAAATCAAAGTGATAAAATTATTTAAATAAATGTATTTAATTAAATTTCAATACAAAAGAACACTAACTCATGAGGCGGAAGATGAGCTTCAGGGACGTGCCAGGGACACCAAACATGACGTACATTCCGAAAGAATAATAATACGGAGGGTGCCAGTAGCTCAGTGGTATGCGTGCTTGCTTACTCGGCCGACGCTCTGCAATTAAGCCCGGGCATGGGTCGTAATAACTAATTGTATTTGTGAGAAGTCATAGGAAAGGGAACTTTCATTTTAGTTTTTGTACATTTTGGGAATTTTGCAATAGCTGACTAAAATTAAAAAAAATTGTCGGTGAATCACCGACTATGTTTTTCCCCAGCATGAATTAATCAACAAAGTTTTCGCTCTCCCTCCAAAACAAACCGATCGTTTGTGCTAAAAATCAATACTTGACTTCTGAATCATCAAACTAATATTTGTGTCGATGCAATCACAAATACACATTCTATCGGGAGTTATCGTGTTCACAAAAGGACGGAGACTTTTTTTTTTTTTTTTTTTTTCGGAATCAGGGATCGAAAAACAAGAAATTGATGAAAACTCATCGTGAAATTGATAAACGTCTAAAAAAATTGGTTTCAAAAACACATTTCAGGACAGGTTTCGGCATCGTAAACCAAGCGAATTTCGAAAAAATGTATTATAAATAAAAGTTTTTTCTATAACTTAAATTTGAAGATATTTTTGATTAGGTCATAAATATAAGTGGTACCTATCTAGAAAAATGTACTCGGACCCAGAATGGTCCTAAATCTTGTCCGATTTCGGCTGGAATCAGATCTAAGTTAGCACATATGACATCTTCATGTCTTTCAAGTGCATAACTGCAATCGTTTGTGCGTTGGAGCGCTCACAAAGTTCCAATTACGAATACAAAAATGCGAAAACAGACATCATCACGAAAATGGTTTAAATCTTGGATTTTCGCAAGATTACAATACTTACTGATACTAAAGGTTCAAGAAAATAAAAACAGTATTTTTTTTTAACATAGTTTTCTTTATGTACTAAAATGATTTTAACATGAACATAGAGAAAGAATATTCTGATTTGCCGGGGTCATTTAAATGAGAAGGGGGGGGAAGCAAATGAACGGAACAAATGCACTGTGTTATCTCATCTGCATTTGGCTGATTCCCAAATGCATGCCCACTCAAAGAGATCAATAGCAAATTTGCATTTTACATGATCCCTGACTTTTTGTTACCCCCCCCCCCCCCCCCCCCCCCCCACTGTAATTCCCCACACAGCTCACAACACAAATATTTGAAAGGGAATCTCTACTTCTGGAATATTCAGCCAAATCGACCTAAGAGGAAGCCATTCCAGAGGAAATTACTCAACTCACTGGAACAACTGGAGATAAATAGAGCACTACAAAAAGGAAATTGTATGAACGATGAGACCAATCTCAAATATTCCTTTTTATCGCCAATAATATAATCCTCAAGTCTCTCTGTATACTTGCTTACTACTTTCTCAAAACCGTATTTTTACTCATATATTTACTATGATTTTTTTAGTATATACAATTTAAATTAAAATTTGTACTTTAATAATCACTGATACTATTTCAATTTGTATTTTGTTGTTAAGATTTCAATTTGAGACGAAATTTAATTTTTAATGTTTTCAATGTTTTTAAGACTTTACTGTACAGGAGGAGAAAGGGACAATATTTGTTAAATCATGGCCAAAAATGGTAGCAATATCGAAAGTACTCCCATATATTATTTATATTTTATGAAATAGACAATATGTTTTTCTTTATTATATTTTTTTTCTTCATATATATTGTTTCAAATTATGTAGAAGTCGATACGATGAGGGAGAGTACCATTGCCGTCGATCTAATTTTTTACTACTCCAGCTATACAAAATGTAGGGGAAGTTATGTAATCGGTAAAAAATTCGATGCAGAGTTTTCAACGGAATTTCATGTTTGGAGGAGGGGATTAGATGCTTCTTAACATAAAAACTCTAATATCTTCCGTTTTAATGAATATACATATCGACACAAAATTTCATGTGTGAATAACTGCCGATGTAATGAATTTATCAATACAAAATTTATTTTGATTTAGAAGTCCCTATGCAAGTCAACTGTTGAATATTAGCGCAAACAGTCGACTGGTATTGAGGGGGAGAAAAAGTAAATAGATTAATTCGTTCTGGGGAAGTACATTGCCGGTCATTCACAGACAGACTTTTTTTCCTTACTTGGGCGATTATAAAGAACATCGAAAGACCGAAAAATATGGTAGAGAAAATAAGGAGAATGTTAGAAAGACAAGATAGGATTGGTTTTCATGGAAACTCATATTTCATGATGGTAGTGCTGATCTGAAGGATGTGTGATTTATAGACCCCAGGGGGCTTATATGGTGGCTCCAATGCCCGGGCTCTCAGCCCTGAAATAAGCCAACATGGATGGAGACTCCATTTTTGTTTGTTTGCAAGTTTGAAAAGTGAAAACGAATGAGAGCGGGACATGTCAGCTGTGGAGAGGACATGTTGGGACAACAAGCAGAACATGGAGGGGATTCCAACTGGGGCCATCAATGACGGAAGGGTAGTGTTCACGGCGTCACCGGTAAAGTACTTCCCCAACTAAACAAAGTATAGGGGAAGTTATGTAATCGACCAAAAATTCGATCTTGACTTTTAAATGGAATTTCATGTTTTCCGACCTCCAGATTCCAAATATACGAGTATAAAACAAAACCTTTGATAACTCCCGATATAATCAACAAATGAATCATAACAAAATTGTATCTATGTGTGAATCCAAGACGCTTTAACGACAACACCTATTTCAGCCTAATTGATTTTCAGCCAAATCGACCAAAGGGAAATTAGGGGGGAGGCTTAACTCAAAAATCCTAATAACTGCCGTTGTATGTCGAATGTATCGACACGAAATTTCATATGTGTATCCGAAACCCCAAGGATCCCGATAGAATAAATGTAGATACAAATAGATGTAAAATCTATACACCCATCGACACACCCACACAGACAGACATAATTTGTTTTTAGCATATTTGGAATCTGAGATCGGTAAACATAAAATTCCGTTGAAAACTCCACATGAATTTTCGACCGATTACGTCGACCGAGTTTCGATTAGCTGGTGAAGTAAAACGTCGTCGTGAATCTGCGGCAATGTATTTCCCCAGTAAAAATAAATAAATTAAGTTGTCGCTCTTCCTCCAAAAGACATACCTGAATCCTCATATTAAATTTTGTGTCTATACATTCATCTGCAGTTGTTAGGGTTTTGAGTCAAGCCCCCCCCCCCCCCCCCCCCCCCCTCCTTTATGCCAATTTCGTGGAACATTAATAGATGCTGTCTTTATGGGGTTGTCAATTTTGTAGAATTTGGCGCCAAAGTGTCTGAGATGAATGGGCGGTAGCGCGAGGGAAGGAAGCAGACATGGTAAAGAGAAGTACAACCCAAGTCGCCAATGATAATTATAAAGATAAACAAAGGTTGTCTTATCATCGACACTTCCTTGTCGACGACAACCTTGACTTTACCACTTGAGCTCATGCTAACAACCTGTTCTGTTTTGTAGAAGCTGCATACTGTTAAATGCGCCAACATTAGCATTATGCAATGTTCCAGTGGTCGTGCATCACTAACCCGTATTGTAGAACTGCTAAGGAATCAGTCATTCTTACCAGGAGTTATATACATATATATTTAATATATGTATGTATATAATATATATATACTTTTTACTTTCGTATACCTTTAGTATTAAGAAAGTAATGTATTCATTGCGAAAATAGTATCCCCAGCACGATTCAATCAATTAAATTCCGTCTAAAAATCAACAACATTCATTACATGGGCAGTTATGAAGGTTTTTGTGTTCAGCCGCCCTCCTCTGATCCGCCCCTTCCCTTCAAACGATAGATCTCATCCTTATTGGAGTTTGAAATGTAAACATAAAATTTCACGTCGATTCCTTCATTATATCGACAGTTATTGATAGTTTTTGAGGTTAAAATATCGTTACCTTAATACTACAACTAGACATCTCAAAATTATTAGTTTTGAGAAAAACTCAATTTTTTTTTTTTTTTTCAATCAGCCGCTGTAGAATGACACAAATTGAACTACTGACATTTTTACATAAGTTCTTAATATACTTTCTTAGAGTTGTCTACTTCTAGCACATTAAAGATACCTGCAAAATACAACTAATGGTACAATTATCCCGTACATGCCGATTTTCGAGTTATCTAGTTGTAGTATTAAGGTGACGATATGAAGTTCCAGTGAACCCGAACTTCATTTTTCTGACTGGTTACATAACTTCCCCTATGCTTCTTATAGCTGGGGATGTAACAAAGAACTTGTATAACATTCATGTTGTCTAATTTCACAAAACACAAATACAACGTTGAACTTTGTGCTGACCATGGCGAAAGCCGAAACCGGTACCACTTTATGTATATATTTTTATGGGAAGAGACAATATAAATGTTAAACAATTCCTTTTTTTCTTTATGTGTTGTTATTAACAAGAGATCTACATTCCATTGGCCTTTTGTGAATGGCAAGATGACAGGTAAAGATAACATTCCGTTGTGACTTTCACTTGGGAGGCAGAAGGCAGGAGCGGCCAGGCATAGAGATCAGGGTTGAAACAGGAGAGGCGATGGTGGGAGATCAGAAGTCAGCATCGCTAGCTCTTTCAGCTTGACCAAAATTTGAAATTTGGATCAGTTTGTACAAAAACCGAGATAAGTCGACTTGTTTTGGGTCGTCTCCAATGAAACATTCTATTCTCTTAGACGACGTGTGGGCCGCATTATAAATAGGAGTGGAGACGGTGTGAGATCAGAAAAAAGCCTCGGTCGCTCGTTCGACTTGAGAAATTTGGATCAGTTTGTACAAAAACCGAGATAAGTCGACTTGTTTTGGGTCGTCTCCAATGAAACATTCTATTCTCTTAGATGACAGGTCGGCTTCCTTTTTTCCACGTGTGGGCCGCATTATAAATAAGGTTTCTTCTTCCTTTTTATCTTGTTCATGCAACAAAAATTAAGAATTATTTACTCTTTAGGTGTTCTCATATCTCTAGGAGTTTTTGAGTAACTTATCTCGTCATAAGACAACTTAACTTGATTTGCTCTTTAGGTTTCCTTATATCTCCTGAAGGTTTTTGAGTATCTCGTCCCGTCTTACGACAATATGACTTCGATAGACTAACGTTTTTGTAAAGTATCATTTCGCATTTTAAAAAAATCCCCAGAGGACCAGAGATATGCATAAGGGTAGCAGCAGACCTCTAGAAGGATGACTTGCTCCACAGACAGACACACCTCTAAATTGTTTTAGAAATTGTCTAATAGAAAGGTGAGAAGAAAGAGAATTCCTTTCCAATAGCCCAAGCCTATTACACAGGTTAATCTTTTGGTTCCAAAACATTTTTCTAGGGAAAGTTAATACAATAGTATAAAGAATTGAAAGTAAAGAAAGAAAATTAATGGAAAGTGAAGTTCAAATTATTGTTGTAAAAAGTATAGATCCTTGGTTTTTTTTACGTTTTGGGTTCCCAAAGTAGTTGTTCATGTTGCTAGGATACGGTATTGTTGACATTTTACTCAATCTTTCCAGTCTCAAGTTTTTCGACGATAATATTTCGGCCAAACATGGATTTTTGGCCTGGACAACATGGAATCAATTATGAGCGTTACCCCAAAACTCTCCCCTGCTAATAAATATAGTTATCAGATAGATATACTGGGAGGGCTGGAGTGTACACCTACGGACCTAAGTACCTAATACTCTTATCCCTTCCCAGTTAGCTCTACTGTGGTTGTCCTCAATTTTGCCTATTTAGGTTCTGTTACCCAAGGTAAGGCTAAGGGTCCTTAACAACTACCTGACATCACACAGGCTCGGGACCATTAGCTTAACGACCCATCCGAAGGAAGCATGCTCAAGGATTTTACCTCCCAGATAAAAAACCTGAGGGTCTCCGCCGGATTTCGACGGGAAAGCCGGGTTTATAACTTACACAGATCAGTGTCCATGAGCGAGCTCAAGATCGCGAGTTCGAAACACTTTCAATTGGGAGGTGTTTTTCAGTCCTTCGGATGGGACGTTAAGCGATGGTCCCGAGCCTGTATAATGTCAGCTACTCGTTGACCCTCTAACCTAGGTAACTAAACCTGGGTAGGCCAAATTTATGACACCACTGTAGAGTCGGGCTCATGTCCACCAGAGCGACGAAAGAGCGATATGACCTCGTAGTTAAAGCCCGGGCGTGACACAATAACCAACCTAACATAATCGCAATCCTACAAATATGGATTATATAATTGATTTAGCAATTATTACTTTTAGTAAAAAAGTAAGTTAATCTGCAACGCATTCTGATGAGTTCGATTTGTAATGACAACAAATTTTCAGCTCAACAAAATACAAAAAATGGTAACAATCAACTCAACAATAATTACAGGTAGGTTTCTATGACCTGTATGTTTCTACTTTCTATCTGGCAGAAGTTTGCTCAACAATAGCTTCTAAATTCATTGTGGCTCCCCCTGCCACACTCAGACTTCGTCTTCTGGGAGGAGGTAGCCTATTTATCATTTGTCTATAAATAAATAAAAAGTACCTTTGTGCATTAAAAAAAATATATATATATATATATTTGCAGAGTAACTGATTAACTACCCTTAATTACAGATTTCTTGATAGAATATTCATTTTTGGCAAAAGAAATTAGTTTATCGAAAATCGGTACAGGTTAACTACCCTTAATCATTACCCGATTTTGCAAACTTTTAACTGAACTTATACGCAGAGTTTCATAACAATCCTTTCAGTGGTTCTTGAGTTAGGCGTGTGAGAAGTTCTGATCTGTGACAAGGAAATAGTAAAATCGAAAAATACCAAAAAATATGTCCGAAGGACAGAGGAAGCTAATGATTGATCATCAATACCAACAGGATGGACGGATTTTTATGAAACTTGATATAAAAATATAAGTTCGGTTTGAAATGTAGATGGTACATTTTAAAACTTTCCAAAATCGGGTAATAATTAAAGGTAGTTAACCTGCAACAACCATGCCGTGCAGGCTAGAGCGTGGGGCTTTGGTCACATGGTCTCACCATGGTTGCGGGTTCGTATCCCGTCCGGGAGAGTTTTATTTAGTAGATAGAACTCCCTCTCAAATAACTGAAAAATCCTTTTTTTTTTTTCTTTTAGAAAATGTACATTTTATCCCAAAAATCACGAAATACAAATAATTGTATAATAATCAATGGTAGGTTTAGATGCGCCGGTGCTTCTTACTCGGATCAAAATTGCAAATTACAGTTTTTTTATCAGGCAGGTGAAAAAATCTTGAGCACGCCATCCTTCGGATGAAACGTTAAGTAATGGTCCCGAGCCTATTCCATGTTAGGTTCACATTAAAATAGGTAACATTTAGGACTACCACAGTAGTCGGGCTCATGTCCACCAGAGTGACAAAAGAGCGCTCTGTTAGTAGACGATATGACTCCGAAATTAAAGCCCGGGCTTGAGTGACTTCGACTAACTAACTAGGTTTAGATGCGAGGAAGCTTTGTTCAATTACTTGGCAGATGTTTATTATATGTATTTAAAACAGCTGTTATATATTCACTACTCACTTGCGCAGACTGAGTGAAATAAATATATGCTAAACGTGTTAAATGTATTTATTACTTAATTAATGTATGTTTTTTGACAATGCTAGTCAACAGGAGCCATGTTTGTATATCTGTTATCTGTTAATCCTTTCATTGAAATAATCCTCTCCAATTTGGCACCGTCTCAGCTAAAGCATTGTTATTTCACCTGGCCGAGGCCCTTACGTTATCGGAAGTGAAAAAATAACCTGAGGACGTCATCCTTCGAATGGGACGTTAAGCGATAGTCCCGAGACTGTGCGATGTCAGGAATTCTTTAAAGACTTACCCCAGGTTAATTTAGGACTCTCATAGTAGAATCGGGCTCATGTCCAACCGAGCGAGAAAAGGAAGCTTTGGTAGTAGGCGATATGACCTTGTATTTACCTGCCCAGGCATGACTTTAATAATAGGCTAAGGGGAGGGAGCTCAATTCAAAACCCTAATAACTGCCGATATAATTGATATATATGGAGGGCGCCGGTAGCTCAGTGGTATGCGTGCTTGCCTTCTGAGATCAAGATCGTGGGTTCGAAACCCGGCTGAGGCCTTAGTTTATTTTATCTGGTAGGTAAATAAACTTAAGCACACCGTCCTTCGGATGTGACGTTAAGCGATGGTCCCAAGCCTGTACGATGTCAGTTACTCGTTAAAGACCCCCCCTGTCCTAGGTGAATAACAATTCAGGGTAGGCAAAATTTAGGACTCCCACAGTTGAGTAGGGCTCACGTTCACCAGAGTGAGGAAAGAGCCCTCTGGTAGTGGGCGATATGACCTCGTAGTTAAAGCCCGGGCTTGAGTCAACTAACTAATGAATATATGGATACAAAATTGAGTACAAGGATTCAGAAGCCCCGATGTAATGTAAGTAAACTGTTTATGTATAGCCAGAACAGTGGACTGGTTTTGGAGAGGGAGCGAGAAGTTAATCGATTAACTCGTTCTGGGGAAGTACATAGCCGGTGATTTACCAACTTTTGTTTTTTCATCCAAGGAAATGAAAACTCAACATTTGTAACCGATTTACATTTCAAATATTATATACCTACTACAGGGTGTCCTTTTTAGATGGCCCGGCTGAATTTCACGTTATAAAAAAAATAAAAAATACGTATTTAATATTTTTCAGTCTAGTTTAATATTTCGAGTTGTTTTTGAAAAAAAAAATTGTACGGGGTGCCCCAGGACCAATACAACTTTAAAATTGGTCAAAAAATAATAAAGTTATGGTTCAAACAAAACAAAAAAAAAAAAAACATTTATTTTGTTTCGGTATTAATTCCAATAAACCGAATTTGCTTGCTAATTTTAGTAAAAACGTTAAATTGCTTTTATTGTTTACATTCACTGTCATTGTTTACCCAAATGGTCTTATGATAGGGCAGTCAGTTTGAACATGAAATGTAGGTTCACCAACCTCTAGGGGTATGGGATTTTTTTATTATTAAAAATAGCTAACAAAATGTATTGTTTTTTTTTTCTTTTAATTTTGAACCATAAATTTATAATTTTTTGACCAATTTAAAATCGGGTTGCACCATTGATTTCAGCGTAAAAAATCCTTTAAAATGATGTATCGGAAGGTATAGGGTCCTATTTGAAATTTTAAAGTTGTATTGGTCCTGTGTTTTCAAAAACATCTCGAAATATTAAACAAGGCTGAAAAATATTAAATACTTTTTTTTTTTATATAAAGTTATCCGTTCAAGAGAAATTCAGCCGGGCCATCTAAAAAGGACACCAAGTATATCTGTGCAGGCTAGGTCTGCTGTGCAGGCAAGGTCTGCTCAGACTAACCTGTCCTATTGACAAATATTGACTGAGGGTCTATGACGGTATTTTAAAGTTGTAACCGATGATTTTCAAATTGGGAAAGTACAATTGACTGAGAAGCATAACGAATTGATGTAAACTTCCAGTAAGGTTGATCATATTGAGTGAAGATCCTTGCCGGAGGAGGTTGACAAAAGAGGGGTTGGGTTGAAAGGGGTCAACCGAGGAGGTTGCAAGGAAAACCAGGCCAAGGTCGGAGCGAACCTAGGGAAACTAGTAGATCACACATTGAAGGGGTCCGCACTCGACAGGGACATGCATTCAAGGTTCATGTTCTACATCATCGGAAGTCCGATCTTTTCACAAAAGACGATCTTCCACTGTGTTACATACGATGTTTATTGTTCTTCTCATTGTTCAAAAATAATAAAATAACCATAAAAAAATCGTGTTTCGTATCCAAACACATTTTTTGTTACATAGCCTTTTTATTTTTATGTGTTAGGCTGAGTTTCTCCATAGATATCCTCTTCAAGGCTTGTCGATCTACGTTTTCATTATTTATATACTAATTTATTTATTTTGATTTTTTCTTTAATGTATTTTATATTTTTTTAAATAATGGTTATTGTTATTTTGTGTTTGGAACGGACGAAAATCGTCGTGAAAAAGACAATTATTATTTTATTTTTAATTTAATTAAAAAAATGTATCTACTATATTTGTTATATAATTTATCTACTTACTGTACAGGGTGGCTCAGATAAGCGGGCCCCAAGTGAAATAACTGGTAAACGAGAGATATCAAAATTGTGCATAGGACTAAAGTTGTAGCACTCGCCGAGAGCTATAGTATGGCGTCCTCGAAAAGACAAAAATGATCCTTTTAATGGCTCAAACAGCCCTTCGAAGGGCGGGGTTCCCTTTTGATCCTTAAGTTTCATTACATTTTATTAAAGTACTAAAGAAACAAGGAAGAACTGTGCAAACAGATTTTTGATACGTCAAGTAGTTCTCGAATAAAAAACGTTTAAAGTTGCACGTTTTTCTTATTCTGAAGTTAGTTGGAATTTAATAACTTCAGAATAAGAAAACCGTGCAACTTTAAACGTTTTTTATTCGAGAACTACTTGACGTATCAAAACTCTGTTTGCACAGTTCTTCCTTGTTTCTTTAGTACTTTAATAAAATGTAATGAAACTTAAGGATCAAAAGGGAACCCCGCCCTTCGAAGAGCTGTTTGAGCCATTAAAAGGGTAATTTTTGTCTTTTCGAGGACGCCATACTATAGCTCTCGGCGAGTGCTACAACTTTAGTCCAATACACAATTTTGATATCTCTAACAGTTTAGGAGTTATTTCACTTGTGGCCCGCTCATCTGGGCCACCCTGTATAATATTATTTGAGGGCGCCGGTAGCTCAGTGGTAAGCGTGCTTGACTTCTGAGCTCAAGGTCGTGGGTTCGAAACCAGACCGAGGCCCTTAGTTTATTTTATCTGGGAGGTAAAATAAACTTAAGCACGCCGTCCTTCGGATGGGACGTTAAGCGATGGTCCCGAGCCTGTACGATGTCAGGTACTCGTTAAAGACCCCTACCCTAGATGAATAAAAATTTAGGGTAGGCAAAATTTAGGACTCCCACAGTAGAGTCGGGCTCATGTCCACCAGAGTGACGAAAGAGCGCTCTGGTAGTAGGCGATATGACCTCGTAGTTAAAGCCCGGGCATGAGTCATAAAACCTAACCTAACCTGTATAATATTATTATTTGTGTACTCATATTTTCAAGTATTCAATTATTTATTTAATTTTATTTTTTAGTAGTATTGTTAATGCTAATCCATCTGTGTCCGACTCTAAGAGTTGATATCTGTTTGTGTATCTAATTTATAAGCTATCTTAATGTATACAACCTTATGACGTATCCTATTACCATGTTACGGTGTAACAGATATAAATATTATTATTGTTCTTTTTCATTAAACTGTTGAATTCTAACTACGTGGGCATACCAGCTCATCTGCTCATTTTAGATATCTATTTTGAAAGGCAATTATAAATAAATAAATATTTTTTCGAAACAATAATTATATCTATATTAATAAAGCTGAAACGGGGTTTGTTTGTTTGTTTGTTTGTATGTATGTATGTATGTATGTATGTATGTATGTATGTATGTTTGTTCCAGCATCACGCCCAAACCGCTGGACGGATTTTTATGAAACTGCCCATGTAGCATTCTTTTGAGCCCGATTGAATAATAGGCTATGTGGCGTCCCAAAGTTTTGATCGGGAGGGGGGGTTGTAAGGGGGGCCTAAGTATATAAATAGTGCTAACACATTAACTAATGGTCGAATTGTCATGAAATTTCACACGTAGTCTTCTTAAAAGCCAAACAAGAAAAAAAGGTGTGTGGCGTCCCAAAGTTTTGAACGGGAGGGGGGGTTGTGGGGGGGGGGGGAGGGGGGGGCCTAAGTATAAATATAGAGCTAACTCATTAACTAATGGGCGAATCGTCATGAAATTTCACATGTAGTATTTTTAAAAGCCAAATAGAAAAATAAGGTGTGTGGCGTCCCAAAGTTTTGAACGGGAGGGGGGGTTGTGAAGGGGCCTAAGTATAAATACAGAGCTAGCTCATTAACGGTTGGTCGAATTGTCACAAAGTTTCACATGTAGTATTCCTGAAGACCAAATAAAAAAAATAGGCGGTGTAACGGCTCAAAATTTTGTACGGGAGGGGGGGTAGTGGCGGGGGGGCCTAAGTATAAATATGGTGCTAGCTCAATAACGGTTGGTCGTATTGTCATGGAATTTCACATGTAGTATTCTTAAAAGCCAAATAGAAATATAGGGTGTATATGTCACAAAATTTTGAACGGGAGGGTGGGTTGATGGGGGCCTAAGTATAAGTATAGTGATGTCATTAACGGATGATCGGATTGTCACGAAATTTCACATGAAGTATTCATAAAGGCCAAATAGAAAAATAGGGTGTGTGACGTCAAAAAATTGTGAACGGGAGGGGGGTTATGGGGGTAGGCCTAAATTTGAAGATAGTGATAGGTCATTAACGGATGATTGGATTGTCACGAAATTTCACATGTAGTATTCTTGATGGTCAAATAAAAAAATACACTATGTGACATTTTAAAAATTTGGGAGGGGGGGCTAAGCATAAAAATAATGCTGAATCATTGAAGGGTAATCGGATTGTCATGAATTTCACATGTAGTAGTAGTAACTATGTATTCGCTGTGGGGTTCACTGTTGCAAGACATTTACTAGCTGGGATGCCCAGCGTTCCTAATATCGTACTAGCTGTGGGGTCCGCTGTTGCAAGGCACTTACTAGCTGTAGTGCTCAGCCCCAGCGTTCCTAACTATGTACTGGCTGTGGGGTTCGCTGTTGCAAGGCACCTACAAGACATTTACTAGCTGTGATGCCCAGCGTTCCTAATTACGTACTAGCTGTGGGGTCTGCTGTTGCAAGGCGCTAGCAGTGCGGCCCAGCGTATTTAACTACGTAGGTACTAGCTGTGGGGTCCGCCGTTGCAAAACTCATACTAGCTATGATGCCCTGTGGTTCTAACTACATACTATCTGTGGGGTCCGCAGTTGCAAGGCACCTACTACCTGTAGGGCCCAGCGTTCCTAAAAACGTACTAGCTGTGGGGTCCGTCGTTGCAAAAGCATACTAGCTGTGATGCTCAGCGTTTCTAACTACGTACTAGTTGTGGGGTCCGCTGTTGCAAGGCACTTACTAGCTGTGATGACCAGCGTTCCTAACTTCGTACTAGCTGTGGGGTCAGCTCTTGCGAGGCACATACTAGCTGCGGTGACCAGCGTTCTAACTACGAACTAGCTGTGGGATCCGCCGTTGCAAGGCATATACTACCTCTGGTGCCCAGCGTTCCTAACTACGTACTAGCTGTGGTGCCCAGCGTTGCAAGGCATATATTAGCTGTGGTCACAAACGTTCTTAAGTTCGCACTGGCTAGGACGTCCAGCGAAGCTAAGTATTCACTAGCTGTGGTTTCCGCCGTTGAAAGGCGCATACTAGCTGTGGTGCCCAGGGGTCCTAAAAACTTACTAGCGTTGCTATAGTTGAAGGACTATAAGCCTTATTCCGTATGAATAATTGAAAATTATAACATCATGAATGTACTGTTAAAGGGTAAGCGGATTGGCATGAATTTCACATGTAGTAGTAGTAACTATGTATTCGCTGTGGGGTCCGCTGTTGCAAGGCATTTACTAGCTGAGGTCAATAGCGTTCTTAAGTACGCACTGGCTAGGATGTCCAGCGATGCTAAGTATTCACTATCTGTGGTTTCCGCCGTTGAAAGACGCATACTAGCTGTGATGCCCAGGGGTCCTAAAAACTTACTAGCTGGGGTGTTTGACGTTGAAGGACTATAAGCCTCATTCCGTATGAATAATTGAAAATTATAACATCATGAATGTACTGTTGAAGAATTTAAAAGACTTATAGGAGATAATAGTAGAAAAGTCAAAGTTCCCCGGGCAATGCCGGGTATTACTGCTAGTTTAATAATAATTACACTCATAGAAATTAAAGATGTCTTCCCACGATTTTATTTCCGACGAGAACCAGCTTTAACGCAACTACTACATCATCAGTCGGTTCTGGTCGAAAATAAAACAGTGGGCAAACGTCTTTATTTTTTGAAAATTCATAAACTTTTGCTAGACATTTTTGCAATTAGGGGTCAGAGGACATGAAACAACGGTGAAAAATCAACATTGAATTTCTCTCATCTCGCTATACTTCATATATCTGAGAAAGTAAAAAAAAAAAAAATAATAATATAATTGTGTTTCTTAAACTTCTCTGGGATGTTCCACTTTTCGTTGTGGAACGACGTTCATAGTGACCAGAAGAAGGGACCTGCAATTGTCCCGAAATATTGTCCAACGAAAAAGAAAAAAGAAGACACCTCTGGAGGAAAAAATGCCGGAAACAACGAAAAATAATATAATTAATTTTTCAATTAATAATTATTAATTGAAAATTATTCTTTAGTTGTAGATTATTGCAAATTAAGTTTTTCTTAGATTAATTTTCAAGTTTGTATTCCTTGGATCCTTCCTTCATAATCTTAATTACAATCTGCCAACTCTGTAAAAGAGCGAAAGAAAGTTACGCTAATTAAAAAGCTGTAAATTTGTTAAAATATGTACATATTCAAATTTTTAAACAAGAAAACTTTGGTGGGATAAACAAATAAAGTCAGAAAGTCGACCCTGTCAGCATCATTAACGAATATTTTAAATTAATTCTTTTTAACCTAATTTGTCGCAGTCAAGAATGGAACCGTTATTCCCTCTAAATATTTCTTTGTTTATAAGCTAATAAATTTGTTCATAATTTTTCATGAGGTCTGAATTTGTAACAGCATTTTATATATTTAAAAAAAAAAAATAAATTAGCATTTTTCTTCAAAACAATAAATCAGTTGAATGGAAAATAATGTAAAATTTTAAAATAAAATATGCACAGTTGGTTAGGGTAGCCTCATGCCCGGGCTTTAACTACAAGGTCATATCGTCTATTACCAGAGCAAATTTCGTCCCTCTGGTGGACATCTTAAATGAGTACCTGACATTGGACATGTCGGAGGACGGCGAGCTCAAGGTTTTTTCACCTCCGAGATAAAAATCTTAAGGGCCTAAAATATGTACATATCTATGAAATGAGAACATTTTTGCTAAAATCGAATGAACAATGACTTGAAAGCATGGGGATAACGAGATGGATTCCGAGTGGCCTCGGGCTAGTTCATTATTATCTGAATATTTTTCATTTATTTATATTATTTTTTATTTTTTGTGATATAGTGATAGAGTTTTGGTGATAATCTTCCCACCAAATCCCGCCTTTTCTCTTGGCCGATTTGGCTGAAATTCAAGAGAGTTCTGGGTACAGATATAAAATTGTATCGGGAGTTATCGCGTTCGGAGGTCATCGGGAGGTAGGAAAACGTGAAATTGTTCATCGAATTTCTGACCGATTATGTAACTTCTTTATAGGGGAAGTAATATGGCATTAACTTCCGTAGGTCTTACTGATCAGGTGAGCGCGGAAGTTGGTTTATCGTAGAAATGATGAGATGGAGGAAGAGAAGAGAACAGTTAGATGTCGAACCTACATGAGGGGCTGTCTGTCTCTCCAACATACACAACAGAACAGACACTGGTCGGCAGCCACTGGGCAGCCCGGAAACGTCTTCAGTCCCATATCTGAATACTAAATATACCATTATGTCACTTCTTATAGTTTCGCCACAATACCTCTAATAAGAATGATACCTATAAGATATTCTTGGCAGGTGAGGCTAAGAAATCGACTCTACCAGCTGACACCTCTCCTCAACATCTCTCAGCTCCCCCTCCACCTCAAGAGGCTCTTCTATACGATGCTCATCAGGTCCATGTGGCTTTACGGCTGCTCTATCTGAGGTTCTGCCTCCGATTCTCAAATAAAACATATTCAGACATTCCAGAATCGGGCCTTACGGATAATCACCAGTGCACCCGCCCTGGTTCGTCCGAAACAAAACTATACACAATGATCTTCAGATCCCTGAGGTGAAAAAATGTCTGCCTATTTGTTATGCCAGTCTGCTGCGGACCATGCAAGATCATCAAAACCCTCTGCTACCATCCCTCTCCACCTGCCTCCGCCAAGACCAGAACATCCGACTGAAGAGGAAGCACCATAGCGACCTTAATCAAGAATTTGATTTTAGCACAATTAAATGTACATTGTACAAAAATTGCCAATAAATGAAAAAAAAAAAGTGATGAACAAATCGTGAAGACAGCTCAGGATGTTTAATGTGATACTTGTATCTATATAAAATCAATGAAATGACAGACATTTCACTACTTCAGATATACGAAGAATAGGGAAAAATATGGAATCGGTCAGAAATTCGAAGTTGAACTTTGAAGTGCCCAGTAAGTGAAGAGGAGAGATAATCAAGTACCGAAGTGACGTCAGAACAGTGGCCATCTTTGCAACTAGTATCGAGACATCAGCACAATTCACTTCACCGCACTGCTCACAACTACAGTTCAGCCATTCTCTCATTTATAATGGTATTAACCCAGTACACCAAGTATAGGGGAAGGTATGTAATAGGTCAACAATTAGATGCCGAGTTTTCAACGGAATATCATGTTTTCCGACCTCTAGATTCCAAATATGAAAAAAATTATTTCTGAAACCACAGTAACTCCCGATAGAAAGAATTTATCTATATGAAATTGTTTATGTATACATGATACTCTCAAAGGACGATACCTAATGATTTTGAGCCAAATCGGCCGAGGGAAGAAAAGGTTTAGGGGGGAGGTTTACAAAAATCTAATAATTGCCCTTGTAATGAATGTATCGACAAGAATTTTCATAAATAATATATATAATGGCCATAATAGGTCTTCTTAATACCAACCACTTTTTTACTGATCACTTTCATACTGGATATACAAAAGTAATGTATGGATGTCAGCCATTTTGTTTGTTTTATTGTAGTCAGTAACGCCAGTATGATATTGATAACATGGGAGGGAGGGTCTTGTAAAATTTGGAACCTTGGTTAGATACGTTCCGTATCGTTGTTCACGAATGTTGCTGTAAAATTTTTTTTAAGGCTTTAAGATTAATGGGATACGAGTATATCATAGAAAACCATCATAAAATGGCAACTTGCAACCCAGTTTTTTAAGTGTTTCCTTAATTTACGCGAAAACAGTTTGTCCTATCGAAAAATTGATCGTTACAAAAATATTCCTTTCAAAATTTCCAACCTTCAGTATATCCTAAGTTTCAAGATAGAGCCAATAACAACAAAGTTAGAGCGCTCCAAACAATGTATGTAGGAAATAGTTCAAAATAATGTAATAGAGTGACTCAACATGGGTACAGCCTAATGACTGGACGTCTCAAATATTATCAGGTCATGGTGATTTCAACTCCAAGCTGTTCTTCTTTCACAGGAAGAACACCCCGAACTGTTCGTGCGGCGGTATCGAGACTGCAGAACATGTGGTCTTCGAATGTCCGCTGTACGACCAAGCTAGGGTGGAGTTGATTCATGGGACAAGATCGTATTTGGGACTAGATCTACGGCAGATGGTGACGGAAACAGACTACCCGATGTTCTGCCGATTCGTCGGCTCCTGGCGGGAGCAGAAACAGGCAATGTAAGATGGTAACCCCTTGATCCCCGAGCTTTGACCAAACGTAGACTGGGTGATATTGCTGCAATGCAAGGCGCACCCTCTTTTGAAAGCAAATAAAAAAAAAAAAATGTTTTAATGTTTAAATTTTAACACAAAAATTAAAAAAAAAAAATGTTTTTGTTATTGACAGTTATTAAAAATATTTTTTGGGGTTATATTGTGTTATTCTAAATTAAATTTTTTTATAAAAAGGAATTCTTGGAGTGAAAATTATTATTAATTTTAAAACCTTAAAAATATTTATCTGAATTTGATTATTATCTCACCAGAGTGGTTCCATTTTTAGAATAAAAGTTAAGGATACTGAATGGACTTATGAGCTTGAATTGCAAAATTATAATCGGTTTAAGCCTCTACTGAAGAAAAAATTCTCATCTTAACGAAAATTTAAAAAAATAATAATTCACATAAACTGGGACAGATATTTTTAGAAACTAAATAATCTATATCTATGTTCATTTGCTATTATCACATAACCTATTTGTCCTAGTTTTTAAAATTGTTTTATCAAACCTAGATCTATGAATTTTTTTTTTTTTTTTTTTTTTAAAGCAAAAATTTCGCATATTGAATACACAATTTGGTGATAAAGGAGGCAGAATGCGACCTTCGGATATGCCGGAGCCTCCAGCCGTAGGTTTTCCAGCTTCCAGTTATCACGTTCCACGTCCCAACAAGAAAAAATCCAATTTAGTTATAACCAGCAATGAATTTCGGTCCACCTAGAAAACCCTCTGTACGAGTAAATTTAAACAATTTTTCATTTAAAAATATTCGGTGTTGACCTTACCCATGTGAGACATGATCAATACTTCTTAAGCAGATTTCGTATCTTTTTTTTTTTTTTTTTTTTTTTTTTTTTACAAATAGATATTTAAAACTGTATAAAAATAAATACAACAAGCAAATGTGCTAATAGAGAGATAATGGCAATGTCAAAATGTCAAGAGGGGAGAAATCACCCAGTGGTGACACTATCACTGCTGCTGCTAAGGAGATCTCTATGGCCATTGACGCTTAAGCCGACGTTGGGGAAGTGTGGCAGAATGGAGGGTACGAATTAGAGGATTAAGAATTTTCCACTTAAAATAATTTTTTCAGTTCATCTCGATAACTCGCTGCGAACAATCAGTGGTTCGGTTAATGCACAGTTTTCTATTGTGTTTTAATTTACGTTACGAAACGCTAGGAAAGAATAATAATAGATCAATGACTCAAAAAAATATATAAAAATTTATTCGACTATTATATTACAATTTTTTTATCTTTAAAAAAAAAAAAGCTCAAACTTGGAACAATTTTTTTTATTACAAAAAAATTGAAAAAAGAAACTGAACAAAATAAGGATATCCTGGCAATTAGAAAGAAAGTATTAAAAATCGCAACAATATTAGCGAAGTGGGTCAAAGAAAGTGGACAAAAGTAAATGTTGTCTGTCAGATCAGTGTCAGGTTCTCGTCACTACCAACATAGTGGACGAAGCGCACATAAAGTAACTCAACATATGTACAATACATATGTTTTAGTTCCTCAGCTGTATGAAGTAAAAGCGAAGTTATGTGATATGTCAAAAATTCGATGCGGAGTTTTCAATGGCATTTAATGTTTTCCGACCTCTAGATTCCAAATATTTAAAAAAAAGTGTGTGTGTGTGTGTCTGTGAACACGATAACTCCCGATAGAATGAATGTATCGACACGAAATTTTATGTGAGAATCCAGTCTAATGACGACACCTATTGCTTTTCGGTCGAATCGACCAAAGGGAAGGTGACTTGTGAATTCAAGAGGGGAGGGGGATCTGAGGAAGGCTCAACTAAAAAATCCCCTATAACTGATAATATAATGGATGTATCGACATGAAATTTCATATTTGAAACCAAAACCCAAAAAGGGCATACCTGTCAAATTTCAGCGGTAAAGGCCGAAACGAAGGGATGGTTCAGGGGTAGTGGCTCGATTCAGAAACGCCAATAACTGCCAACTTAATGAAATTATCGACATAAAATGTAGTATGAAGATTTAGGAGCATCTATGTAAGTCAACTATTGAATATTAGCGCAAACGGTCGACTGGTTTTGGAGGTGGGGGGGGGAGGGCAAATAATTAATTGATTAATTCGTTCTGGAGAATTTTACATAGTCGGTGATTCACCGACTTCTTTTTTTTCAGTTATTGAAAAAAAGCTGGCAGAGGGTATCGAACCTGGTATTTGCACACTGCTAAGGAGGCACCTTGACCACTCAGCTATGAGAAGGCTCTGTTAGTCACCGGTAACTCCCCATGAAAGGCCGTCAACTGCTGCGTGTCAATGTTCCTCCCTGGTATTCCGGATTCCGGTTCTGGGCCACTTTGCATGCTAACTCTCCACTTCTCCCTCTGACTCATTGGTCTAATATTACAGTGGAATCCCGATATTTCGTATCCCGATTATTCGTATTTCCGGCTAATTCGTACAAATTTGCCGGTCCCCAGAAAAAATCCCGATAAGTTGTATAAAAACAATGCATTTCGGACCCCTCGGTAATTCGTATTATTTTTATCCTCGAGGTCACTTAAAACGTCTTATAATTCGTATTCCCAGCTTAAAAACCTTGTTAATTCGTACTGTTTTCAAGAGGGGGAGAGAGGACAGTGAGAGACGAGAGAGCAGAATGAGTACGAGATAAATGTTTTCTAGGAAATCACTTGATTCCTACAGAGGCAAAGGGGAGAGCGAGTGAGAGAGACAAGTTTTCTATGAAATCTCATATTATCTCATGTAATTCGTACTCTTTTCACTGAAAGGAAATGAGGAGAGGAGTGGAGAGGGGGAAAGTTTTAGCAATTTTATTGATCTTTTCTAACATTTATTCGATCAATTTTTGATTGGTGTTTATTTAATCTAGAACATAAGTATGATGTACATAGTTTTTATTGCATGTATTGTTTATTGTATAGTTTAGTATAAAACAGTGTTTATTGCATAGTTTTTATTCTTACCACATTGTACATACTTCTTAATACATACATATTTGCATTAATACGTTTTTAATTTTTTTTATTTTGTACTCCCGATAATTGGTAATCCCGATAATTCGTACCAAACCTAAATTTGCAAAAATGTTCAATCCAATCCAAAGGTATAAATTATCTTACTGGGTTTACAGGGAAATGAATAGCATAGAATAAGAGAACAAATATTGGGTTTATTTACCTAAACCTACATTATAAATAAAATCTAAATATCAATATGAAATAAAAGAGCAAAACATACAATAAAAATCTTACATACTAATTTCTACATCTACTTTAGTCTATTTTCTTTTTAAATATTGTGGTCATTCTTTAATTCAGTGTTATTTTGGGTATATAAACATGTAAATAAATAAAAGTACCTCTGCTCTTATATTTCACTGTTATTTTACTCCTACATGTTTCACCACACTTCTCTCACTAGACTGTCCACTTCCACATCTCAACTCAGACTGTTTCTCACTATTAGAGCAGCTGAACGTTGTATTTTGTTCTCCATTCATTGGTTGTTCGCATTTCGTTTTAAAACAAAATGCGACTAGTCCATCTTTCGTATATTTATTCACTAATTAAGTTACTTCACTCCTAACGTTTTTTCATTGTTTTCATGCAAATAATAATAATTGATTTTATAATATATCAATGTGTGTAAATTTTGTTACATCACAAGCCTTTTCCCTCCATCCTCTGATGCCCAACACTCGGAGATCCACCTCGACGTCGTCCAGCCAGCGGAGTCTCCGCCTTCTCCTGGCACCGCCTGGGCTACCGTAGAAGGCTTGTTTAGGGAGTCTTCCTCCTTCCATTCTCTCTACGTGGCCCAACCAACGCAATCCCGCCTGCTTGAACACGTTCACCAGGTCGCAGTCCCCCTAAGAGGTCTCTCAATTCCCTGTTCCTCCGCATAACCTATCTGCCGTTCTCAGAAACAGGTCCAAAAATCTTTCTAAGTTCCTCCTGTTCACACAGTGGCAGAGTCTCTTCATTTTCTTTTGTCAACGCCAAAGTTTCACCAGTTAAGTCACAATTCGACGGACAATGGTTTTATACACAATTATCTTGGGTCTCCTCGTTAAGATGCGGAACTTGAATATTCTTTGGACAGTGAAAGCAAATAAAATTATAAATGTAAAAAAAAATATTCGAGGTTTTCAGTGCTATTTTAATCAAAAAACGTAATTATTCCTCTTTCCCCACGGGAAAATAATGTGAAGACGAAATAATTCATAACCGATTGTTAATTAATCATACATTGATTAATTATTACAATATAATTGAAGAATTGTTGGGTGAATCACCGACAATGTACTTCCTCAGGTTGGATTAGTCAACTGTTGTTGTTCCTCTGAACAATTCAATAGGTGACTTACTACGAGACTTCTCAATCATGTTGTGTCAATAGATTCGTTCTATCTCAAGTTATCGTGTTCATAGACACATGAAATTCACGTGAAAACTGAACATCGGAATTCTGACCGATGATTACATAACTTCTCTTATACTTCAAAATTTCTAATACAGTAGAATCCCGATAATTCTTATGGCCCTTTTCGGAAACTACTGTAGAAATCAAAATTTTGTAAAATACCAGAGATATAATTTCTAAAGGAAATGTGGTAATTTTATTATTTCATTATTATCAATAATTATTGTTTTAATTATTTATTTTATTTAACAACTTAATTTCTTTTATCACAACAGACACAAAATATTCCCTATAAGGGATTCTATTTTATTTTTATTTTTTAAACCAACGAAATCTTAAGTGAATCAGGGTTCTTCTTTTGCAGAGAAGTGATCCTGCATTGTGAAGCAACACAATATGAAGACAACATTCCAAGCCAACCATAACAAAAGTTCAGGTCAGGTATAGTAGTGAGTCTCTCAGACTGGCGACAGGGCACAAGAACAGCAATACCCTGTCTGGAAACAGACATTTCTGAAAATTGCAGAGAAAGGGAACGCAACATAGGCTCACCAGATATATTCAATTATTTTCTTCATACATTTTGTTTTAGTACTAAATACTAACTGTGTAACAGTGAAATTCAATTTATTTTTAGCAATTTTGGGTCACCTACCAGTGAGAATTTATCATTAAAATGTCTTTCACTATCACGATTGTTGGTAGAAATGTTGAAATGGCAAGAAAGATATTAAATTTCCCGGGCAACGCTGAGTAACACAGCTAGTAGGAAATCAAATTGATAAAACCTAATAAAGACTAGATAGTTCGCAGTCAAAAGATAAAAAAATTATACAATCGTAATTATTTAAAAAATACATACTTGCGGAAACGGAACCAAATAAAAATAACAACGGATTTATTAACAACAAAAATATATCTTGTTTTGGTAATAAATCTGCATGAATATCGGTCAAAATCTTTCCTTTTTTTACTGATATTGTTATTTACCACAAAAGTAATAGATTGAAACAAGAAGGTCGACATTTCAGCTAGTATATGCTGGACAACAGCCGGCACCTCAACTAGTACATGCTGGACAACAGCCGGCACCTCAGCTAGTATGTGCTGGGAAAAAGCCAGGACCTCAGCTAGTATGTGCTGGACAACAGCCGGCACCTCAGCTAGGCAGTATGTCATGACATAGAGAATAACAACCATAAAGTTAATTTTTATCGACCCAGATAACGATATACAAATTGCCTTGTCAATATTAGTAGGTTTTCCAAAAATCACCTTTCACTTAGAACGATTTCCCAACAGTTTTTGAGATATTAGGCATGATCAAGTAGAAACCCATTCTTAACAATTCATATTTTCAAATTTTCTCATGGAAAAACCTAACTTTTATGATTGTAATTGTGAGTAAATGACACTCCCTTGTACTGAGACAAATCAAATGCAGTAAACTAAAGCACATAATAATCAGATCAGCAGTTGAGGCTGTGGGCGTCTAAATGTTGAAAGATGGAAAGGGAACAAACCCGAATTTCTTCCCAATTTCAAATCCGAATTTAAGTAGCCTGAAAACGCCTATAAATTCTCTGTTAAGTATATACTTGGCAGCCTCAGAGGATGGAGTTTGTACTGAAAACCCCTAATAACTGTCGACGAAACGAATCTATCAACACGAAATTTAGTATGAAGATTCAGAAGTCCTTATGAAAGTCAAAAAGGGCATTGATTTTCAAAAAAATCGACGACTTTTATCTTTTCCCTTTTACAGTGATTGGAGGTCCTCAGGAACGCGGGGCTTTTCGCGATTGTGACCGGTAATCTCGTAATTCCGCCCCATGAAGTTAGCCAAAGAAGAGAAGAGTTTCCAAGTTACATACAAATTATTCAAGTTAGGAAATTGAATAGCTGGTATTTACAGATACATTTGTCAATATATTTTCAACAAATAATATATTTAAAGAGATAAATAAATAAATGGTAACCTGAAGGTAGTAAGTATATCTTGGGGTTTGGTAGGATACCAGTGTTGCCACAACACGAAACACACTAAATACACACAAAGTGAACACAAAGCAGAGGAGGTCTGAGGGCCTGACAAGAAATGACAGTCCTAAACCGCGACAACTGAGAAGCGCGAGATGCGATCTGGGATGACACTAGGTGGTGTCTAACGTTGGACACCACAGAACGGACTGGGGAGCTCCGCGACAGAGGGCAGCCCCCTCGCTCGATAGGAGGGTGGGGGTGTGTAAACAGCAGCCCCCCCCACCATGGGAGCGGGGACAAAACACTCCCTGTAATCAACACTATCTTCCCTAATTTAACTGTTTAATAAATTTACGGAAAAAGATATACAGTAGAACCTCTATAAGTCGAACATCAAGAGAGACGCCAAAAAATTCGAGTTATAGAGTTTTCGACTTATGGAGGATTTCGACTTAGGCGGATTTTGATTTGACTTGTAGAGGTTAAGATTCGTTCTAACTAATTTTGAGTTAGAGAGGTGAAATAAATAAAAATTCAAGTTACAGAGGTAACAAACATATTTATATTTATTATAAATCAACATTATTTCAAAACATCCTTAAAATAAAAAAATATGTAGGTATTAAAAAAAGTCAGTAATTTTTTTTGCTTTAGATAATTGGTAATCCTATTTATTGTATACTCCTAAATTGTTTCAAATAAAATGTTTCAAATAATCGAGTTGTAAAATAAAACATAGCTATGTTCGAGATACAGAGGTTCAATTTATTTTTTCGAGTTATAGAGGGAAAATATGTACCAAAATGGCTTGTAGGGACTCACTGATTATTTCGACTAATAGAGGGTTGAAATTTCGAGTAATGGAGGTTTTGGGGCTTGAAGGGAAAGGAACAAAACTTTTTATCGAGTTTTGGATGTTTTCGACTTATCGAGGTTCGACTTAAAGAGGTTCTACTGTACAAGAAATAGAATCAAAGGAAATGTACTTCCCCAGATCGAATTAATCAAATAAGTTTTCGCCTCCCTCCTGAAACCAAATCCGATTTGCTTGGAAATCAAAAGGTGTTACTTTTTGGATCCACATATACAATTTCGTATCGATACATCCAATATATCGACAGATATTCCGGCTTTTCTATTAGGACCCCTCTACAGGAAACATTTTTTTTTTTTTTTTTTTTTGAATCAAAGAGTCGGAAAACATGAAATTTCAATGAAAACCCAACATCGAATTTGACCGACTACATAACTTCGTATAGCAGGGATCTAAACATCTCCAGTCTCGCTGTGGGCCTGTCAACACGATAATTCCCCATAGAATAAATATACCGCATATAATAAAAGAATAAATATACATAATAAATATAATAAGGGCGGCTTAAAACAAAAATCCTAATAAATGCTGATGTATCGACACGAAATTTTATATGTGAATCCAAATTTTCAAAGTAATCAGCAAAAGGGAAATGGGGGATCAGAAGGGAAAGCTCA